>JANIJG010017958.1:43813-112048 GCA_024611175.1 Megaceryle torquata | reverse complement strand
AAAGCATAACATGGAAGCAGCAGATAACAGAAGTGGGAAATTTGCTTCAGAAACAAGAAGCTCGCGATGCAGAAGCACTTTGAGCACCAGGGTCAGCAGGGAGGCAGGAACCCAGCTGCAGAGCCACGGCCACGGCCACAACCCGAGACCCAGGAGACATTTTACCACTGCTCCCTGTGCAACTGAAACCTGTGCTGCATCACTTTCTGTTCCCTCCACTGCACGAGAGCATCCAAGAAAATGTCATTGAAAGTGTAAAACAAAAGTCTGCTAGCTTGGGTTGGTTTGTTTTGGAGGGGATGGGAGGAGGAGCTCCAGCTGGGACAGGGTTTTACCATGGCCCTTCTCGGGTGGGCAGCTTTAGCTCCACAGCAGACGCTGTGAGGCTGCTGTTCCCAGTGCTCCAGGGTTTGTTCAGCTCCCCAGTACAGCCACTCTGGTAGGGGTGGAAACTGAACCTCGCGGGACCAAACCAGCCCATCTCCCGAAGCTGCTGTGCTGGGTCTGTGCTGCCACAGTCTCCTGATCTTTACAGTATCATTTCTACACCTTTTTGCCAGCGGCTGCTCTGCCCAAACCATGGAGCTGTTCCTTCTGCCCACTCCCCTGAAGGGTTTATGGGGAAAGGGAAAAAAGCTCCGACCACCCCAAAGCCAGACAGTCGCTGGAGGTGCGATGGGAGCGTGTGAGTCACAGCACCAGGAGCTTTGTCATGCAAGCACATCTGCAGTCACTGTCTTCTGCCTTGATGTCCTGTAGGAAGGGGCTGTGATCTCAGCAGATACGACCTTTGCTGTATGACAGGCTATTTGATTCCAGCACTTGCCCTGTATCACACTTGACAGGTTGTGTTTAGATCAAGCATATCGTCTTAAAGACAAATCTGTCCTGATTTAGTGATGCCAGTGGGCAGATTCTCCACCATTTCCATAGCAGCTTGCTCTGTGTTTGATCAGCCTTGCTGTTAAAAATGTTCCAATTTTTGAACAGGAATTTTGAATTGGTTCTCGTGCCTTTTGCTGCTGGGATGAAGTCCCCTAGGTCTCCGGTGGCTGCTGAGCCGTTGCACTCAAGGGCTGGCCAAAGCGGGTGTAACGCACACTGTTTAAGAGGAACCCTGTAACAGTGGGGCTGTTCTCAGTTTTCTGATGGCTATCATCAAAATCTATTGCTTTCCTGAGAGACAAACGATAACAATGACCTGGTCAGTTCTCCCTCCTCTGTAACAAGAACATGCTGCTTCCTTGGATGGAATTATAACTTTTTTTTTGTTGGGTTTTTTTTTTTTAAATGACAACAGATCATCGAGTAGAAGGAGAAAAGACATGAAATCCACTCCCATAACTGCCATTTTCCAGCAGTCTCCTCACACGTACGCCTGTGTTTAAACTCGGGTGCCCTGGTTGCCTGTCAGCACAGATCAGCTTACCAGCACATTCCCATATAGTCACAGCCCGATCCCAAGCAATAAAGGATGAGCCCTGGGTGGAAAGGAGCACCTGGAGCCACTGGTCCCATCCCTGGGAATGCAGGTCCTTCGGGCACTGACCCTGGAGGCACAGGCAGCCACAAGCGGTGGCACTGCCAGTGTCCCCAGGCTTCAAAAGAAGCTGCTGTTAGAACAGCCGGGGAAGAGCCGGGGTAGGGGGATGCAGAACAACTGTGCTGACAAAAGGGAAAGACCAGAAACCCCAATAGAAATGGGGAACAAATAGACCATGTGATTTCCCCTCAGCACAGTTGGATAGGTAACTGCCATGGATCACTGCCAGCAGAGGGGCTGAGCCACACACAGAAATGAAACCCACGATTAGTTAAAAAAAAAAAAAGAAAAAAAAAAAAGTACATTTCATTACGTTCCTTGAACTGTCTCAGGTTAAATGCATCGGTAGTTTTCTCTCTGTTATGAGGAACCTGGTTCTTGACAGGGCGAGCCAGTAGCCGCCAGCGATATCACCTCGGGTCAAATGCAGTTCTCGCACTGCTGGTTTCTCACGTGGGCAGAGTCCGATGCTCCCCCCCCAGCACGTGAGGGTTATTCCAAACAGCATCCCTGATACAGGCCAATGACCTGCACGTCAATGAGCCTTATTGCAAACGTCTCCACAGTCTGCTGGACGCTGCGAGGAGTCTGGAGCAGTTTCTCCAGCTCCTTCGACTTCCTGGGCACGGCCAAAAGGTCTGTGCGGGACTCACAGACCTACACGAGACCTGCACTCTTCCGGAGCAGCCGAGGGCTGCAGGAAGGACCTGTTACCCCACGCATAGGCACTAGGTGGTTATTTTATTATGTCCCTCCTCACTGCAGAGCGTTGGACTAGATAACCTTTAAAGGTCTCTTCCTATACAAACCAGCCCACGAGTCTATGATTTTGCACTTGACTGGCTCCTGGGACTCACACGATGGAAAATCATGAAACACGAGGGGCTCGGACTAAGGAAAATTGATGAGCATCCATTCAGAGGTGACTGCTGGCCCAGCCTGGGGGCTATCGAGTGGTAGCCCCCCCCGGGCTCACTGCCAGGCAGTGCCAGCCATCCACATGCAAGGGGAAAGGGAGAGGACCCACAGGCAGCCCCTGTCTCCAGGGGAGTCCTTATGGGTGGGGGTTCCTCCCGCTCTCCCTGGGACCACAGAGAGTGGAGGCCACATTGCAGGTGAAGACAGTGCCAGTCTAGATGGGGGTCCAGGGAGGTGGTGGACACCTGAGGTTAAAATTGCACTCCGAAAAGGTAAGTTGGCTGGTCAGAAACATCTTCTTGCCCATCTGCTCTAAGCAGAAGAATGTACACAGAAGCAAACAACAGAAAGGGGAAAAAGAAAACCCAACTTACCCCCATGTCATGATATTACTCGCACACCCAGCTGCAGGTTTCATCCAAGCTGAGCAGCAGGTTTCAGGAACATCAACAAGAACTGGGATTTCAGACTCATGTAGGCAAACCCCAGATTTTGCTCCTCTTGAAATGTGCTTTCTGTCGGCAGCGCCGTGACAGCCCAGCCCTCTCCTGGGGAGCTCCCTGGGACATGCACACGCCAGGGGCCAGAGGTCCAGCATGACACGAGAAGGGGGTGTGAGGAGCACCGTGGGCAGCACAGGGCCCCGTGCCCACCCACAGTGCCGGCAGCGCTGCCGTCCCGCTGCTCCAGGCGACGATGGGACGAAAAAGCCCAAAATCTCACCCATTTGCCCTGTCCACGGGAATCTGTGATGTTCTCCGGGGATGATTTCTGTGCTCTACAGCACTAATTATGGGATCCCATAGGGGACTACATCTCTACTGGTATTTGTGGTGATTGAAGACGTTCTCCTAGCAGGAAAAAATAAATGTGTTTTTTTTGCCATTTAAAGACATTAAATCACGACCGTGCTGATACAAACCGAAGTGAAATCACCTGCTCCCCTTCAAAAGCAGTTTGCATTGTTACAACAGTCCTCAGATGGAGCAGCTGTAAAAATCATTTCTGTCCTTTCCCAATGATTTACTGTGCATCACAGCATAAAGCAGCCCTATAAAATATTCTTGTATCTAAGTTCTTAGAGTTTCCCATCCTATTAGAGCAGTTGAGTCTGTGCTAAAAATAATTTAAACTCCATTAAACATATTCAAAATATTTAAATCAATCTGACGGTGACCAGGAAAAAAAAAAAGTATATTCTCCAATCTCTAGGGATAAATTTATGGTACTCCTATGACCTAAGAGCCTTCCTTAGTACTGTGTCTGTGACCTGCTGTAAAAGAGAGTGTGAAAAGCTTATACTATAAAAAAAGGATATTTCATAAATATCTTCAATTTATGAAAATATTCTTCTTTCAGAAAGAAAAGAGCCTATTTTTAATGAAGCATGTTGTGGAATATTTCTTTGCATTCTGCAATTCTAGTTTAGGAAAAGCCGTGCATTTTTAGACAGAGCATGACCAGAAATCTGAAGATGTGCTTTATGTTATAAAAAAATATGCTAAGCTCAGTGAAAAGTCCAGTAGCAAATCTAGACAAGGTGGCTGTAACTGTCTGGTGCAGACAAGTCTTTTCAAGGTTAGACTGTAAATAAATAGTTTTAGAGACAGAGAAAAGCAGCCTTTCATGGTTGCTATTTTTTTAATCCAACCTCAAAATAAAGAGACATGTTAGCTAGTTTATACTTCACCTGTAGTTTAGAGAATAGTTTCTAAAAGACTGCTTGCACACACACCTGTGACTCTGAAAGTATTGGCATCTGATATACACTAAAAGAAACTGCCAACAGTAAGAAAAACCAAACCAAAAAATTATCCCAGGTTCTTCTGGTGACCTGGTCATCAACAAGCTGTGAGTAAAACCACTTCTGCACAGTGGTTTTCCTTCACACTCATGCTGGTGAACAAGGACCAAGTCAACAAAGTAAATTTATGCTTTTCATATCCGTCTTTTGTGTACTTCATACACACAGCTATAAAGTGAACTCCAGTGAATTTGTTGCATTTTAACAATTTTTTCCATTCAGGTGACAGAAAAGAACTGGAGTTGTCATTTGAATCTAATTAAAATGATAGAAGAGATGAGATGACAATGTTTGATGACATTATGTGACTCACTTCAACATTATACTTTAATATTTAATATTCTCTATAAAATGTCTCCTTACAGTATATTCATAACATGGAGAAAATATTATTTCCCATTTTAAAGTTGGAGAATTAAGACACGAGATTGATTTACCTGGGATTCCATAGTCTTCAGATAGTATCTTAGCTACTGAGCCATTCTTTCCACTCATTTAGATCCAGTGCACCTTTTGCAAAACTCTGAAACCCATGAATAGCAACACAGAACTTGACTATCAGAGATCCCAGAGATGATGCACATTTGGTCCATCCCTTGACAATGAAAGCCCCTAAAAAAACCCCTAAGAATCAAAGAATATTACATTTCTCCTGTTTTCAGTTCTAACATAGTAACCACATGCTATAAGCAGCATTAATATCTACAAAAAAAAAGAAAAGAAAAACAAACAGATACATATTCTGTAGTCATTGCCAGGATGAAAAAGTAAAGAGTAACGTGGCAGCGGGCAGGGGAATTAGAATTAGTCCCAAGATCATCATGAGTGGCTAAATTAATGAAACTAAAGCAGGGTCCTGCTGAAAGATGCTGAAATCATATCGGGTAGTAATCCCAAATGCTAAGCAAGTGTTTGTGAAGACTTTTTAAGAGCTTATTTAGTAATTATTTAATTTTAAAATTATTATTTTGATGGCTTATTGAGGGAAGGTAACAACTGTACTCATTTGAAACATAAAATAAATCCCTATTCCTAGTAGTGGATTTTCAAAAGTGTTAGAGAGACTAGAATAGAGTTATTGTCCACTTTTAATTCTTTAAATCTGAATCTTTGCTAGTGAAAACACAGGAGGACATTCAACACTTAACTAACAACTAACAGACTTTGTGGTCATGAGCTGAAGGTTCAAAAACAGATCCTCCCAAGCAAAAACGGAATCAGTGAATGATCAACACAAAACACAGAAAGAAGTGTGTGCTCAGTGAGGTTAGAGGAAAAAAACAGCATCAATTTTTCTGAATGGAGGAAGTAAATAACAAAAAAAGTTCACTTAACATTTAAATCTCTATTGTCTTTGTTCACATGACACAGCTACAGAAATCAAGTGTGTAGTAACTGAAGAAAACTCTGTTAAGAACAAAAATAGGTATCCCAAGGTACACATTTCCAAGACAAAATTTCCTAGCAGTACTTGCTATTGTGTGTATTCTTAGTTGTCACCAAGGTCAGTAATCCATGTTGCCCTCATTGTTACTGCTGTTGTTTGTGTCAGGTGCTTTTGATATGCCCAGGATGAGATCCTGACCACTGTGACACCAATAAAGCTGCATGCAGAAGACTGCATCCAGACTTGACCACAAGGTGTGGTTCTTATTGCTGTTGTTTTTGCAGGATTTGTTGCTTATATTTTAGGGGTGGGGGGGTGGCATGTTGCAAATATTCAGCATGTTTTATTGCAAAGAAGCACAAATTTAACACACTTAATGTCAAACACTGTCATCAGTGAGGAGGTAAGGTCTTTGTATATCTGACAACACGGTCAATAACAAGAAAATTTATAAAACAGTCTTTTATTCTGTTATCCTGTGATCAGAACAAGATAACTTATTTATGAGATCTGTATCTCTCATTTCTGGGCATTTATTTTCCTAAGTGCTCTCATTCTGGGATCATTTTACGCCTCCTACATCTTTCCTTTCTATCTAACTTGAAAAGATTGCATATTGCAGAAATCACTGAGCAACACCTTCTGTAAACTGAGCTTCTTTAAACTCCTTAGTTATCTGTCATATTCGAGAGGAGTTTGTTTGAAAACCAGTTTCAGCACAATTTTAGATGGAACACAATACTTATGTCTCTGTTACTACTTTGTAAATTATTAAAAAGGTTAATTTCTGTTGAAAGCTCTCCAATAAACCATTGTTTATTAATTGCCTTTGTTCATTCTGTCTTTAATAATAAAACAGTCACCATTAATAAATGTGGCTGTTCTGCCTTAGGCATTAAGTCCTCCTGTAGAGCATGGGAAGAACGTTACACAATTAAGCCAGTAGCCTTAATCAATGATCCCTTACAATGTATATTCATTAAGATTTAGCCTAATATGCATTTTCTTTGAGTGTACAGACTTTTAGGAATTCCGCTATAAAATTATCTGACATCAAACAATCAAGTAGATCTCTTTGTATACCATATATATGTCATCTCTTTTATGTGAGTTAGAGCAGAATTATTCCACGCTACACTAAATGTGTACCACCAGAGCTTCTTTGATTAACCCTACTATTAAAATCAGCAACTTCAGTACAAAATACACAGCTTTGGTTCAATGAAATGCAATCAATGTATCACACTCCTTGCAAATTTGTTGCTAGAATAGTGATTTTTGATCTGATCAAAGTCAAGTAATAAAAGATGACGAATCACATACAGAACAGACTGAAACCTCTATTAATTTATAATCAGCATTACAGACTAGCTGATCATAATCCAGGCAAATGTTGTACAGAAAACAGCACACACTTGCCTTTTATGTTTTCTAGCTTTCTTCTGACAGCTCTTTAAATTACATACACAAAAGAAAACAAAGAAGTTAATGCACTCCTCAGATAATTAAAATCTCTCCCTAATCAGGTTTTAGAAGACATCATTTCCTGCTCTTCATTTGAGGCTTAACCACTTTGGGCAAGGTTGGATTACCTGCAATTAGGAGGACTCTAAAAGCATTAACACATAATTTTCTTGTGGTCAATTTTATTATTGAATACAGTGAAATTTTGATAGAGGGCATGCTATACTAAGATTTAGTACAGGCATAAGAGCTAACAGCATTCAGGTTTATGGAGTGTACCTGAGCTTTAGAAATAACTTCCATCAGACTAATTACTCAAAGATTTTTCTGAAACACACAGCATATTCCTGCAAAACTGACAATGGATTCTCTGAAAATACCTGCTTCTGTCTTGACTACACTAAAAAAGGATGCCTTCAGAAACAGAACTCCAAGGTAAAAGAGTGGTGTTAACTGTCTTGATACATCTTTGGGTAAATGAACAATATCTCCAGGAAAAAGTTATCCGCAAATGGAACTGGAATTAATTTCGGGATTAAAGGGAGATTTACCTTGATTTAGAAATTCTATTATGTGACCATACATTTCACCCCTTGCCTTAATGATTTCAGGTATTAATGAGAAAATATTTTTGCATAACTATGGTCTCTTTTCCTCTTTTCTTTTTCTTTTCTTTTTTTCTCTCTTTTCCTTTCTTTTCCCTTCTTTTCTCCTTTCCTTTTTTCTCTCCTTTCTTTTCTTTTTTTCTTTCTTTTCCCTTCTTTTCTCCTTTCTCTTCTATTTCCTTTGTTTTCCTTTTATCTTTTTCCTTTCCTTTTTTTTTTTATTCCTTTTTTAAATTTTTTTTTTTTTATTATTTTAACCTGAATATATTGAACAGTTAAAGGCTGCAGAGCATTCTAATATACAGACACTAGAGAGCATGGCAATCACTTTGAACAGAGAACATACTGGAAAATTCCACTTGGGAATTAAAATACAGTATCAATTATGGCTTTAATGTGCGAATCTTCCTCCAAAAAGCCACCTACCACTGTACTCCGCAATGCAAAATATAAAAGTAAAAATGCAGAAACACAAACTATTCTAGCAGAATTTTCATACTGAAACAGAATAAAGTTCCATAAACACCCCAAATATATCTTCTTTATGACTTGATGATTATGGAAGACTAATGCAAAGACTCAGTAGTATAAAATTTCTCTATACACAGAAAGTATAAGGTATTTGGCCCTTTATGTCATATATAAAAGATGTACCTTTGAGCTCCCAAAATGAGACATTGAGCTGATCTATTCATTTAGGAAAACATTCATGGCAGTATCACTGTGCATTTTTATCATACTAAATTGTACTTGTGCATACATCGATAGATAATGAATATGAATGTGTTTAAGTAAAATAGCAATGACAAAAGACCTAAACATTGTTGGTTTGTTTTGTTTTTTTACTACTTGTGCTGGCCTTGTGTTTGTATGCACTGCAAGAGATTTCCCTTTAACTCATCCCACAAGATTCTTTGCTTTTACTAAATAATGATTAGGGGAAGCAAGGACATTTTATTTCATTTTAAGTATAACTCAAATGTAAATGTTTAACCACTGAACTGAGACTAACAGAGGGTTCAATATTTGTGAATATAACAATATTCATTAGCTCTATGAATGAAGAGAAGTCATTACTCCTTCTTTCACTGTGTAGCAAATTACTCTGGTAATGGAGGTCTGAAGAAATGCATAACAGACTTTCAAGGTAAAATATGTTGTTAGTCTCAGAAGGTTTGTCTTGTGTGATTTGGAGTCTCTGTTAGTAAGCTACTTTGCCACTTACATTAACAACTGAAATATAGAAGCAAAGGTCGTGCTTTAAATAGTACAAAAAAAAGTTCAGCCCCTTCTCCCTCCTACACAAATGCCTTGACATTCACTTTATATTAGATGGAATTTTCTTGTCCCTTGTTATTTAGATCAAGAAAATGAGTTATTTTTTCATGCAGCTCACTTTTTGTCTAATGCAGTTCCCAGTTACTGTTACCAACAGAGAACAGGTAAGATTTAGCATAGTTATTTTCATTACATACTTAAAGTTTTCCAGGGTCTGTTCAAATTAATTTTTATTACTTATATTTTTGTTTATTTATAATGGGGCTTTTCTATTCTTAAGGTTCATACATCACTAATATTTACAAGAAACTGCCCATACCAATTTCCTCAATAGAACTTCCAAATGTGCACTAAATGTTAAACTGTAATAGTAAAGTATGAGTCATATTTTTAATACAAGATGGGTTCTTGAAAAGGGCGAATAGCCTCAGAATCAAAACTGTCCAAAGCCAGCTGTACCACTAATCCTATAAACTATATGGATGTTTTAAGATTTCTAAGGCTATAACCTAGGTGAAATAAAAGTCAACTAATATAATCTCTACAGGGCACGAAAGGGAGAGGAGGGGGAAGGCTGGTTGGGTTATATTGTCCTCTACTGACTGAAAACCAGTTTCTCTGTTTGGAACCAGGATCTTATTCTACTATGCCAAGAGCATTTAGACAACAGCAATGGCAATGTGCCTGGGCTGACAGATGGCCAGGGCATTGCTGCTGTTTCTGTGCTGTTTATACTGGACAGGCTAGAACTCGAGTGTGAACTTGAGTCAAAGCTGCAGCAGGTATATCCCTGAAGAGACTGTGGCTCACAGATAAGGCTCCACTGGAGCAGGTAGACTCCTAAGGGACTACAGCATGTAGATAAGTCAAAGCTGACTTTGCAGGGGCAAGGGGAGGAGTTCATTGCAGTGTTAAACCCTATGGTTTGGTCCAAAGGGATAGGGGTTGACTCTGTAATGGAAACACCTTTAAATTGTTGCTACCTGGGATTTGAGTTGCACGTGATAGAAATTACTGTAGCAGGAACCTCTTGTTGCTAGTCAGGCTAGGAGCAAGGGGTAGCTAAGAGCTAGGAGTTCACTGCAATTAAAAACAGCCCAGTGATGAAGGCAAATTGTTAACCTGCTTACACTGAAGACCATTAAACATCAAATATTTCAGACAAGGGTGAAATAGAATCCTCATAATTAACCAGTTTTAGGAGGTTTGGCATGTCTGCTGCATCTGGTATCCCTAAGTAGTTTCAGAATGGCAGATCTCCCAAAAAATCATCCTTTTTTAAGATCACAAATTTGCAAAAGTGCTTGAGAGAATGTAGAGATCGCAGTACCTCTCCATCACATTTCTGAAACTTCATCTCACTGTCCAACAAAGATTTATCAGCTTCAAGTACCTGATATATATACAAGCTCAGCACAAAGTCTACCACATGCATTTCAGATAATATTCATTGTCTTATGAAGGCAAAGTATCAACTACAAAATAAAAATCAATAAATCTTGAAAGGTAAAGGACATTTGTATGGTGCAAGTTGAAGTCCAGTTATGAGCAATCCAACCTATTACTGCAGTTACTTACATGAATACAGAGCCAATGAAATTACTAGTACCAGAGTGTAGTAAATGCAAAGGCTATAATGTCACTGAATTATTTTTATTTGAAGGTAAAGTACCAGGATAAAGTCTCTTGCAGACCTCAGCTGCCACCAGAGAGCTCAGTATCAAAACCTGATGGTGAGTGTGGGAGATGGGTGCATAAATCACACTTTTTCTTTAGAGAAAAAGAACTATATCCTGTCCTAGTCATGCTCTCACCAGGCCATACGAGAGAAGCTGTACTCTTCTTGCATCTAAAAATAGGTCAGTATCAGTGCTCAGGTATCTTCCTCTGTACCTGTTTCAGCTTTAGTCATTCTTGAGGACTAGATGATGACATCTGATTAAAATAGTTTTCTTTCAGATGGAGTTATGTCAGCCTTTCATAAACAGATTCTTTTTTAACTTATCTTTTGTGGATGTATCTTGCCTGAGTTAAAACAATTGCCTTTTTCACAGCCATGTGCTGTTCACAGCCAACACTTACTCCACAGTTAATCAAGCAAGTTTAATTCCTATTCAGCTGCTTACATCCAACAAGCCCATGTGAAAAAGTCTTGTTATTAAAAATCATCCCTTTTACTTCATATTGATTACTGATCACTCTGTTATTAATAGTATATATTATATTCCTATAGCATAGAAAGAAGCATACAGAATCCAACTCTTCTTAGACCACATTTGTACCATTAACGTATTTCAATGTCCATTAATGAATATGATATAAAAGTTGTATCTCCCTCCAAATGTGCAAAGATTCTGTATGGATTCCACCATAATACCAGCAGAAGCATCTTCTCATTTCTCTTTGTATTTCTTATAGTCCTTATGTCAGGAAGGTAATGATTTGTTGCATGTAAATACTAACAAATCCTATGTATTTTATCTGTATAAAAATCTTTCTTTTATCAAAGAATAACACCAGAATATGTCAGCCTATCTTTGACAGGTCTGGTTGCATTTGATCTAATTTCTAATTCTATATTTAATATATATATAATTTCTATACTTATTCCCCTTCCCAGTTCCTCAGGTTAGCATCAGACCATCTCCCAGCTCTTTCACTCAGATTAAAATTTCTGTGTGGTTCTGGAAGTAAGTTAAGCTCCTAGACTGTAACAGATGGAACAGAACCTTCAATTATTTCCAATTTTCACCTCCCTTAGGCCTCTGAGATTAACCATATTACAAAAGTAATTGCTTTCCTATATTCAGGAAAACAGGAAGTTGTCATTTTATTGATGAAAAATCTGAGATAAAACCATGGTGGTTTATGTGTGTACAACACATGGATCCAGTCTTAAACCCGGATTTTCAAGCTCAAGCAATTTTTTAAAAAGCAGGAGAGAGGTGGATATAAACAAGCAATTATTTGTCAGTGGGACTTTTTCACACCATTTCAAAAGTTATAAGGTAGAACTTGCAGTCAAAGAATGAAAAGAAACAGAAAACAAAAATATAACAAATATTTGGGAAGATTATTTTCTTTTTTCCATTCTTATCCTCTGCCTACTCTTCCCTTTTCTCCTTTTAACAAAAACACTGTAACAGGGACTGGGCCAAAACTATTTGTACTTTAACTTTTAGATCTCTTTTCACAAGTATTCTTGTTTCCTTTCTACCTCAAAGAAATTAAATCCAGTTATGGATGTATCTTTATAGTTTTTCTTTACAACTTATTATACTTCTGTTTAATGTGTTTTGTCATAGCCCTAAGGGCTATTTATAGCTCTTCTCATTTCAGATAGGCTTTGTTATTATATAAAGTAACATTTTAATATTTCTTTTTGATTGCAGAGTCATTCTGTCTTCCATCCTCTTTTTAAGCTGTCAGATCCCCTATTCTAAGCGAAAGCTTTCTTTGTTTCCTCACCTTCATCACTTATTTGAAACCTTCCTATCAAGGTATGCCAATATTCAGCCTGTGAGCCTGAAACTTCACAAGCTGGTAACTGTCAAACCTGCCAGACAAGATCCATCCAAATCCAATTCTCTGCTTAAGGTCATGAACATTAGGAGGTCTTCAGCATGACTTGCCTTTTTATCTCTATAATTCATTAAATATGAGATTTTCAAGACTTGCTGCAGTGGCTCGGTCTGAATTTTCCTTCTTAAACTGTTCCAGTCAGTTTTACTTTGTCAAATCCTAATAAACCTGATCTTTTTGCTGTTGTTTTCATTTCTGTTTCCATGTAAGACCACAGGAGGTTCAATCCCAAGACAGTGTTCAGGCTAACCTCCCCCTTTCCATGAGAGGCTTTTCTTAGCAGAGTGCCTCCCTGTACTCTGCACATAGATCACAGAAATCTTAAGCAAAACACCTTGCTCTGCATCCACCAGCCAAGCTAATTTATCTGTGCCTAATGAGACAGAGAGGACTGAACTTCAGTACTGAGTCCCATCATGATCTATCTGCCTGTTCAAACAAGTCAAGGTCGCCTCAAACTCTGCATCTTAGGCGGTGAGATTTTGCCATCCAGTGCAGCTAGAGTCAGAGCACTAATTTGAGGGATACTTTGTCTCCCCTAGAGCTGAAAAGGCTTACAGAGACTTCTCTAATTTCAGACTTCAAATGTTTTTGAAGCTTGCAGAGCTCTGTCACATAATGGTTTTTTGATTAATCCCAACAGTAGCATTGCTCTTGTGACACAGAAACCACCAAATGACCTCACAAAAAGGATTTGTACTACGTTAGGAGACCTGCAAGCTGAAAATGTACTGACAGAGCTTGCTGCCATGACTGAAAACTGAACAATGCCTATCTAGGCAAGAAAAAGTTGCAGATTCCATGCCTTGCAAACACCCACCAAATCTTAGCACAGAGCATCTCTTTTTATTTACAGCTGTTGTTTCTTAAATCACATATGCTCTAATTTTATGGATTAGTTGCCCAAGTGCTGTCCATCAACTATCTGCACTTCTCAGCAGCTGATCAACAAACACAGTAGAAAAAGAGAGCCTTAACTTATCTATCAGCCCTGTCAGTAATGAGAAGAGGATTAAATGGCTGTTGGCTGTGGCAATTCTTGCAAGGATTCAGCTGTAAGGAAATACATAGCACTTCTGAACTGTGCACTCTCCTTTAAAGGCTGTTTTACTGTGGTGAGCGTTCAAAGGAAATCTCAGCTACAGAGAACCTTTCCTTTTCTCCTGCTTTTTGTTCTGCTCTTTGGTCACCACTTTTCGATTGTTTTGAACTATTCCTAGGGCCTCAAAGATCTGTGACACTTTCATGGCTTTTATCTTGTCTCTATTCCTCAAAACAGGCATTAGGAAATGAATATTTGATTAGGGTTAATGCTCATGTGATGAGTGGAGATTATATCAAACTAAACATGAGCAACCAGAGCACTACATTGTCCTCAGTTATTGACCACAAAAGAGGTGATTTAACTACATCCTCTTTTTCTTAATTGATAGTGTGTATTATTATGATTAGATATAAACTTAGAGTCAGTCACTTTCAGCTAAATCAAAGCAGAGTATTTTTTAGTTTGAGTGCAAGTCATGGGTGTAGGTGTGTCAAAAATTAGGTAGTTGTGTGATATTGCTAATGACTAATCAATAGAATAAGAACAGGTAGAGATATATGCAGTGGTGCAGCTAAACAGATTAAATTAATTTAGCTGAGGTAATATGGTGTAGCTTTATTGTGTAGCCATGCCAGCAATAGGAGAATTTGATGTGGTAAATTTAGTTTCAAAGAACCAATTTCAAATTCTCATTTGTAAGACAGAAGTAAAAATCATGACATCCTAAATTGATCTTCTGATTAAAAAAAGACCATTAACCCTACAGAAGACTCTCCGAGATGAACCCATTTGAATTGCATTCATCTTCTCTATAAATATTCAGTATAACACTGGTGGGCTAGATACTGCATGGCTTCCATTACATTTTTTTGGTGATCTCCTGCCAATCTATATGCATTTGGTGAAAATGCATACTGCTCTTTACTCAGGCTAAACAAAGGGACTGTTAAGTGCCTCCTGGTTTAATCATAGCTAAAATGGCAGAAGGTCACAACTTGGGAACTGTCAGATGTCCAGGGACTGAACTAAATGCTGTGAGGTACTCTGTGTGGAGTTGTATGTCACACAGCATCAGAGAGCAGAGAAAGAGCAGCAGAAAAAGAGGCATTGATACAATGATCAGACACAGACTAGAGAGACAAATACATTTGGACAAGAAGCTGACATGAAAAAAGAAATAATTCATTCCTAATATATTCAGAAGCAGCACTTCACGAAATTTCAACAGAATTATCTAACTTTTTCATAAAAACAACTAAATAGTCTCTAAGATATTGGACCAAATCACGTAACGACATAACATGAATGCAAAGGAAATAGGTATTGGAAAGAATACATGAATGAATCAACATAAATGTTAAAGTATACCTTTAGGTTTCCCTTTTTATTTAAATAGTACCCATTTCAATGGCAATTCCCAGGTTGGGAAGCAAAATGTAATTATTTTTAAAGATGAAGAAATTAATTTAAGGTACCACTAAAGTCTGATGTGCCTTTGGCAGGCCCTGTCCTCTGACTAGCTGAATGGGCTTTTTGTCATGCTTTCTGGCAATTGATCACAGGTGGCTGGTCTGTGTTTTGGATGAAGTTTACAGAGTCTATTTAGTGCAGTATGCTGTAAATTAGAGATTTTTTTAATGTGTATATGATAACAAGGAAGCCTCCTTCTTCATGGCTGACCAATGGTTTATCACTGAGAACCTAGTAAAAGTTTTAATCTCGTTTACAAACTACATTCCTGGAAAGTTCAGCAGTGTAAGGGACTCTGCACTCAGGGTTTACATTTTTTTTCCTACTTTGCTTTGAAGTTAGAGGAGAGGAAAAGAAGGTGAAAAGATAACTGAGACAATGCATGAATTAACCTCAAAAAATAGAAAGATAATTGCATCCAGAAGCCCTGGGATACCTTTTATCTTCAGGTACACATACATGTAAGAACGTGAGGGATGCTATTTTTACAGTGTCACTAGATACCATCTCTAGAAGAAAATGATTGAGGGTAAGAGGTGTAGTCCAGCCAGAGGTGGCTGGAGATCACACTTTGATTTGAGTATATGAGGACAAGATTCAATTGTTAAATTCCATGCTCCCAGCTAAGACCTCCCACCATAGTTCATTGGAACTGCTAGATGTGGCAGCATAGCTAAGCAGAGAAGCTTGCCCCTGTACAAACTTTGATCACAGCACAAAACAGAAGTGTATGCAAGTGTGGAATGCATGGCCACAGTGTTGCAGGCGTCACTGCAGTGAGGGAAAATGTGATACCACACACACACAGAAATTAGAAGTACTGAGGATCAAGAAGCTTAAGGTATTTTTTAGTTTGAGTGAAAGTTATGCATTCGATCTATGAGTTGTGTGATATGGGTGACTAATCAGAAGGGACTAATCAAAGGGTTTTCTGTAATAATCTGGCTGCCACAAACTGAAAATGACTAAGAAAAAAGATCACGATATATTCTTGATTGTGAGCCAATGATAAAATACAGATGCCGTTGTACAGCCAAATATTTCTCACAAAGGTAGAAAACCAAAAAAAACTCCAGCCCTAGATACTACCCAAAATCTCCAACTTCACCTTACAGGATTTTCTAGAATGTGGAAAAAAGGCAAAGAAATGTATGTAATAACATGTGGCCAAGGGAGCCTGTTTTATCAGGAGAGATTATGAGAGCTCAGAGGCATAAGGATTTAGCCCAGTGAAACAAAGGCTGAAAGGATATATAATTGTTTTCTATAAATACATTAGTACTAGCAAATTACTGAGAGGGAGAAAAGCTATTCAGGATGAAGAACAATGCTGGCAGAAGAGCAAATGCATATTCAGTAGCTATGAATATACTTAGGCTGAACTATAACAGAAATGAGAGTCTGGAAAGATTTCTGTGAGGAATTTTGGGGGCCAAGAGCAAGCTCATTTTATATGTAGCTAGCAAAGTTTATGAAAAAGACTGTGACATAAAAGCCTTTAAATGTGGGAGATTGGGTTAGATGAGCCCTGAAATTCTTTCAGTCTTTATTCCTATGTACGTTAAACATAGTAATAGTTTGGGTTTACAAAAAAAAAAAAAAAAAAGCAATGTTGTGACAATTTGGCAGCTTCCTATAGACATTGATTTTGAGTAAGCTGAATAAGCTAAAGAAAAGCCTTTTTTGTCAAAGTGAATTATGTAAAATGAAAAGTCTGAACTGCTTAAAGATTTTTCCATCAAAGCAACATTCAAATGGTAATTTCTTAAATTGTGTTATTTTGTAAAGTGCTTCCTATCTCTGTAGACAATGCTGAATTTGCATCAAAAATTTGAATCCTCACTTACCTTTCATTTTCAGTTGTTAATTTTGTGGGACACCCATTGTGCCATGCCATGAAAATAGGTAGCACATTAACACAAAATACAGATAAGTGAGAAATGTAGGTGATCTTAGACATAAAGCAAAATTAGCTATTCCCGTTGGGATTCTGTATTTGTGATTAAGGAATGGTACATCTGAATTGCAGGCAGGATGGCTGATGTTTACTCCCTGACAGCCTTAATCATAATCATGAGTCAAGGTTAAAACAACTGCCTCCTCTGTCACACACACAGTGCCCAGAAAATACCTTCACAGGCTAGTAGAGAGTAAACTGTATGTTCCCCACATCTCCCCACAAAAGCCAGGTTGTGGTTCACAAAGTCTGTGTCTTTTGTATACACATACACCATGCAAAATAAGAGGTACAGAGCCAGTTCACTGTTACCTGGAATGTTACTGAACACCAGGTAAAACACTGAACCTCTTAGATGCTAGGAGCAGTGAGGTGATTTGAACCATGCATTAATCCCTGCGTTGCATATTTACTTGCATCACAGGCTGGTACATGGTGTTAAAGGAGTGGATATAGGTATTTACTGCATTTGTTTGACATGGCAATCACATCAGCTTTTGTAAGCTCATTGGGCCAGGCACAGCTCTTGCTGGAGAGTAAAGGGGCTGGACACAACCTGGTGTTAGGGACAGGAACAAATGTGCTGTAACAGTGACACCAGAAGAGAGAGACTATATAGCTCAGTCAGAACTTCTTAAGTGTCTGAATCCTATTAGATATTTTTTATATGCATGTATATGTAAAGAGAGAAAGACATTGGGATATAATAGCATTTTCTCAAGGGCAGTACATCTCCATGCTTTCTCATTTCAATATAGCTAGAGAAGCTGCACAACTCTTAAATAACCCTACCATGTAAGTACACGAGAAGAAACTCTTAAGGTAGTCAGGGACATGGAAATCTCTGAACAAAATTCTTGGCTGTGTCTTTATATTAGGAGGATGAATTAAATTAATTTCACGTGAAATGAAGTTAAAGCTTATAACAATTTTAATTTGCTTGAAGAGCTGAGGCATTACTCAAGATTTCTTTGGCATGTGCATATCAACACTCAAATTGCTGGATGGATTATCATAGTCCACAAATTAGTGATAGAATAAAATAAACCCAGACAGTGCACAGACATTTCTAATGTGAGCTTATTTTGTATTGCCCATGTTAAAAAAAAGCAAACCTAGAGAAACAATAAAAACATCACATGGGTTTTTTGAAAAGAAACCCTAAACTGAAAATACTATTTGAAAGCAGAGTGGGCACAGAACACTTCTGCAGTGCTAGAGAGAAACCTACATTTGTTTTTCTTGCATCTGTTTTTATTAATTCAGTTAATATTCAGAACACTGCTATTGTTTGTATTAAATCTCCCTGAAATTTGGAAGAGTACAACATCATCTTAAGATAGGTGGCTAATATTCTCCAAGAGTGCCCCTTTCTCATGTCCCACCACTGAACTGTAGTATTTTGACACCGGAGAAATACTGGAAAAGAAAACATGAGGGAATATTTGTTTGGTGGAGAAAGTAAGCAAAACCACTCCTTGCTGTTCTTTGATCCCTTTACCCAGAGAAAAAGAACTTCATATACCAGTTGTAAATATTTGATATCTAACTCCCTTAACTATTTTTTTCTCTGTAGGAAAAAAACTCTTGCACCTAGTCACTCAAACAAAAAGAAATCATCTAAAACTGGCCATAAAAATACATACAGCATTGAGACAAACTATCAGGTAACATCAGCAGTTAGACTGAAGTCTCTAAAGAAGCAGTGTGATTAAATGGTAAAGGGAAAATATCTTCAGACTTTCCCAAACAGGCATGACCATCAACCGTCAGTGTTAGCTGAGCAACAAGAAGATATTTCCTGTCAAACGTTACTGAAAATTTTCATGTAAAGTATTTAACTACTTTTACATGGTATACGATGATAGCAAAGTCAGTCTGACATTTGTTGTCACAGTTCCAAAACAACTTCAAGAAGCTAAGGCCTTCTGGTGCCTTTTGCTGCACAAATCGGTACTGAGATGTAGCGCTCATTCCAGTGAACAGAAGGATTGGTCAAACAGAAGAGACAACCCCTGGAGTATGGTAGGATATGGATTTACATAAAGATTAAGTTACTTTCAAGGGTGAGGCAGAAAATCTGTGAAAAAAAGGATTTACATCCTTAGCTTGACCTAAAGCCCTTTTAACCATTTACCCATAACCTGCCTATTTTTGTAGCAAATTAAACACTTTATTCACTAAAGTGCTGGGTTATCTCTGCATTTCTTACCATCTTGCCTAATTCATGAGCTCAACAAAATTACTTTTCTAGAAGTTGTTGATAGCATGCTCATCACAGAAATTCTTGAGCATGCTTTGCTGCAGTGCCATGTCTGAGGCACTTCCTAGAGTGCAATACCAAAATTCACATTTTCTTTCTTCTTTTATTCTTTGCCTGTGGCAGAAGCATACATAGGTATCAGAAATTTTTTGGAGAATTTGGTGAATTGGTTGATTGGTGAATCTGAGGTGCAAAACATTCTTCTGTTTGCTATGATATCAAAATACACAACATTGTATTTTATACTGCAGTAGACAAGATTAATGCAAAAGTTTGACTGAAATTTTCTATTCCTGCATATCTCAGTATACATACATATATATAGTGATCACAACTTATTCACATGAGCAGAGGAGAAACTGGAGATAAAGCTGGCTTTGAGCTATCAGCATAAACAGGGATTTAGTTATATTTCATTTCTTTTGTTATGTTTATGGACATTGAAATACTTAAAGTAAGCTATCTCAATATTGCATGAACTTTATTTTTGGCAGTTCATGCACAGTCTTATTGCTGTTTCATTCTCACATTCTGCTGTTACTCAGTTAGTTGTTTCCAGGGGAGGAAAGATGTAGCATTTGAGAGGTGACAAGCCAATTTTTCAAGTTATGTTAAAAATTAATTTATAGAAAAGAAGAAAAGATTACTTCCCTCCAAAGCCACTTCTTCAGTCTTGAAAAAATAGTTAAATGGTCTTCTAAATTCCCTGGTGCTTTAGTCATAGTAATGGTAAGTTGATGAGGGAGTGAACTCAGCGTGAGAACTCTATTCAACTGAAAAATGATTATTTTGGTACTAACAAATTTTACATCAATTTTACTTTGAATGCATTACAAAGAGTAATGTAAGTTAACAATTTAAGTCTTTTATCTGTTTTGGGGGTTTTTTCGTTGCTGTTGTTTTGGTTTGGGTTTTTTGTTTTGTCGTTCTTTTTTTCATGTGCCTCTCTTATCCCAGGACAAATTGAAGATAATTTTAAGATGCTTGCATTTCTGTCAGGAAGGGGATATGCTAGTATTTCTGACAGCTGGATCACACGTAGGGCAGTTACCACCAAGCAGATTCACAACTGTGCTTATATGTTGGCAATAACTCCTACTGTGTTTGTGTGACCTTCTAATAACTTCCACGAGGAGCACATTTCTTCTATATTATTTTTTTTCTGCCTTAGGAGTGGAAAGATCTAGAAATAATCATCTACAAATAAGCTTTGATAAAGCAAATGGTAAAAATTGTTAATACTGTTGTTCTATGTATGTATTTTAGCCAAATTGTTAAACCGACTAATGTAAAAAAAAAAAAAAATACAATGGTTATCCATTCATCCTTACTGCATCTGAGTAATAAAATAGAAAGAGCACTTTAAAAAAACTAAACAACAAAACACAACTTTAATTAAGTGCCCTAGCAGAGAAATTTTGCAGTAAATATGGAAGCAGAGAGGTAATAAAAACCAGCTCCCAAACAATATTTATAAAAATACCTTCTCCCCTCCAAAAAATCTCACTGGAAAGGTAAAGCACCATAGCATCATAGAATACCTGATTGGAAGGGACCTCAAAGATCACCTGGTCCAAACTTTTCTTGGAAAAAAACAGTCTAGAGAAGATGGCCCAGCACCCTATCCAGCCAAATCCTAAAAGTGCCCAATGTTGGGAACTCCACCACTTCCCTGAGGAGATTGTTCCAATGGCTGATTGTTCCTATAATAAAAAATTTTTCTTGTGTCCAGCTGGAATCTCTCCAGGAGTAAGTTGCACCCATTATCCCTCATCTTTTCCACGTCATTCCTTGTAAAAATGGAGTCTCCATCTTCTTTGGAACTACCCTTTAAATACTGGAACACTGTATTAAGTTCTCTCTTAGGCCCACTTTTCTCCAGGCTGAACTCAATTCTCTCAGCCTTTCCTCATAAGGCAGCTTCCCAGTCCTAGGATCAACTCTGTGGCCCTTCTCTAGACCTTCTCCAGACTTCCACATCTTCTTTTTACAACAGGGACCAAAACTAAACATAGTACTCCACCTGTGACCTGACAAGTGCTGAGTAGAGTGAGATAATGACTATCTCTGCTGGTGATGCCCTCGTTGATGCAATGCAGCATCCCATTGGCTTTCTTTGCCACTGCAGCAGCTCACACTGCTCACTCCTATGGAGCTCGTTGTCCACCAGGATGCCCAGGTCCCTTTCCACAGAGGTGCTCCCCAGCCAGGTAGATCCCAGCCTGTGCTGCACTCCTCAGTTATGTTTTCCCAGGTGCATGTGGGGCACAGCAGAGGTGGAAGTGTAACAAACAATATGGAAACTTTAATAGTTTCTTGCCATGATGTTTTCTCAGATTAAGGCCTAGAAATTACAGATAGATGATTACTCCTGTAGGACACTATACAGAATTAAGCGGCTTTTGTATGTGGGTTCAACATCCAAACAGGACGTGACTGGTGCCTCACTGAAAGAAATGAATAACCTTTCTGACAGTAATCCTCAACATGACTTTAAAAAGCTTATTTACTAATCCAAATTAGTCTAGTTTTCTGACTGACAGCTATTTAAAAAAGATTATACAAAAAGTCCCTGATCACATCTTGTTGTTGTAAAACATGGATTGTAAGACACCATGCAATTATTTACTAGAGTTAAACAGGCTGGCATTCAGGAGATACAACATTTGAGCTTCGCATTGCCCCTTCATTAATCCTTTCACTGATCTGCCTTATCAACAGCAAACTCTTCCAAAGATGGCTTCAAAGCTCAGCTCTCCTGAGAGTTTAATAATGTCATCTGACATGACTGCTGCCTTCACCACCTCCCTGCAGCCTCATCTCCCACAGCCTGTAGTCTACCCTTGCTCTTTTGGGGATGCAAAATATGTTGAAACCTTCTGGGAATTACTGCAGTAAAATGATAAAGCAATTTTACAAGGTAATAACAAAAAGGCCTGTAATCTAGGCTGGGGGCTTTGGGGGAACATCTGTATGGTTAAATGAAGAGGACAGATGTGCATCAGTTATGCACAGTCTCCTGACTAGGATGTAGCTCCAGTCTGGAAGGTTCCTAGTGCAGACAGGAGGCAGCTTCACCAAGGTGGATGAAGAAACCCATTGTCTATGGATGGCAAAACACCCACCATTGAGTTACTTTGTCTTTTGATGTTACACACATGTAAGTTGATAAACATCTGTTGAAATCAATGATAAAACTCACATCAGCTCAATGCGATGATCTTCCCAGCATATTATGAAGCTCACGCTCAATAAACAGTGATACAAATAAGCTATGCTCTTCAGAAAAATAGTTGTAACTAACTACATCAACAAAAATGAGTACTTTGTATGTAGAGGATCCAATTTGGAATACCAAATACTCGTCATAAATACTTACAGCTACTGCTCCCTACAGTATTAAATAATCCACACATTATTGGCTTCAATTAACAGCAGCAGCAGCAAGAACACTAGCTAGAGTAATAAGCCAGGAATATGAGGTCCTATTTCAAAAGAATGGACTTTCCATCTTCCCTTTCTCATGGTGGTCTGCATTTTCATCCCACACCACACTAAGATGTAGCTCTGTGCCAGCTTTAAAAATAGATTTCAGTAGCAGCAGCAAGGCCAAACTTGGTGCTTTTAAAATTAAAAGTACAGCACTGATTTTTCTAAAAACATAGAAAAAAAATGCCTGCTACCTGTGACCTTGTGAGGCAGGTTGGCTATTTGTGAAATTTTATAGCTGAGTTTTAAAACTTTACAGAGTTTGTAATGGAAAAGATAGCAGATTCTTAAACTTACTTGTAATGAAGTGTTGCATGGCAGTGAACTCTACTAACAGGAATAGTTTGCAAGCTTGTTGAAAGCTGAGAAATATATAACAGTTTTAAGCAATAAATTAAATGTTATATCTGAGACTACTGGACTTCTATTACATGCATCTTGATATAGATTTTCACTATCATTCTCAAATCCTCTCTTTTGCAGATTAGATTCATTATCACTCTCAAATTCAGTAATGCAAATATTCATGAAACTCCTGGGCCATGAGCAGGTACCCTTCTGAAGGACAGACCTAAAATCAGAGCAGCCACTTGCTCCTTTTATCCATGAAAAATAAACCTTTTGATTTTGGTCCATATAGACACGGTAGGAAAAACTTTTGCCTACTGCCATTTTAATATGATAATGCTCAATCTATAGCATCATAATCATTTGCAGGTGATCTACTCATACTATAGTAAGTCATCTTGCAACTAAAATAAGAACGCATCAAAGCTTGTTGAGAACACAGCTTCACTTGTTCCTCTATTAAAACACAACAGAATTAAAATTTCTGCTTCTAAAAGACAAGGCATCTGGAAGTATGGATCCTTAGCTCAGACACACTGATCTCCCACCAAATACAGAAGACACTATGCTACAAGGAAGCTGTAGAGATGTCTGTTTCTATCATCACTTGCTAATGAGCAAATGCCTTTGATAGTGTTCTTCAGGTTATGGAAACCCCTTGCAATTTCCCTTGGCCATAACAGCACTGGCAACAGGAATCTACATTGTTCTTCTGAAAAATGCTGTCATTTAAAAGTACCTTCTAGAAAAACAAAACAAAACAAAACAATTATATATGACTTCCTAAGAAATTCATCTAAAATTAATTAATTCAGTGAAGAAGTGATGACCTTGAAATCAAAACAAAGTACAAGGAATTCCTCTTATGTTAGTATTCTTGAGAAAAATCTGTAAGCATGAATAAGAGGAAAATTAGGAGCTGCAATTACCAAAACATGCTTTGACATCAGGCACACGGACTATACCATTATGAAAGTGTGTATCATCATCTCTAATTATTTCCTTAGTACAATTATAAAACTATGTGATGTATTCTTCAGTTAAATGTATTTGTGACTCAATTTCAATTTACAAACATAGTAGTAATAAAAATATTCTAGGATCTATATGAAAGCATCATCATCATTATTCTAACCTTCAAGTGTCTACCCAACCAGCAAAACACTCAGTAGGGTACAGAGACCATTTTTCCAGCTCTATAAGGCAAATTACAACTTTAGACATGTCAAAATAGGCCACTGGGGAACATCTCCCAATATTCATCCACCCTATGGACAAAACACGAAGAGAGATTTCTTGCAAAACATTCCCTGCACTTCATCTTGCAAGACCTAGGGGATCAAACTGAGGATATGATGGGGGTCTCAGCTTTGCCTGGCAACACCGAAAGAAATAGGCAGTAGATTGGTTCTTAAGAAAAGGAGAGGCAAAACAGCCTAAAGTTCAAAGATCCCAGCCATTGTCTAGGATGTATTTAAAAAAACCCAAAATCACATTTTCAGCCATCACAGGCAGGTGGGTAACTGTTATCATTTAGGCTTTAGAGTCAGGGCTAGAGGCCTGATGCTGATTTGAATCGCCTAGTCAGAGTGCCAAAGTGCCACCTGCAACGGCTTGAAGCAGGAAGCCCTCAAACTCTCCTTATTTCACAGTCATACTCTCAGTATTTCACAGAAGAGAACATTTGTGAACATCTGTCTCAAAAACAAAGGTAAAGGTACAGATTTGCAAGACACTTGATATCAGGAGAAGATGCTGCAGGACAATTGCCAAAGCTTTTTGGGAAAGGAAAAGTTACTGAAGTACCACGAGACTGCAGATTCCAGTTTTATATATATTTATAGCTTGGCTGTTACAGTAGTAATGAGAATACAGTAATTACAGAATAGGACAGCCTTTGAATTCCTGCATAGAAAATGGTCACAGATTTGCCTCCAGGTAGGTTGCAGGAGGTAGGTGGAAGCTATAAATTATCCAGTGTAGTGCTAAAGTTAAGAAAAAAAAATTGCTTTATGTCCTGCTTTTGAGTCTGTGCTGCTTCTCTAGAGCTATCATTAAGTGGAATGCAAGTCAGGGTCACAACCTAAGTGCTGAGGTTCAGTGAGCAGCTGAGGTACCCATGAGAAGAAGCCATCAAGGTTTGATATGATGAATATTCAGCATTAACACCAGAATGGTGCTGTGGCTGCAACTTAATTTAGAAGTCACAGACTTTATTTCAGCTGCTCTACTTAGCAGACACCTCTACAGCCTGATGTCTCCAGGTGACATTGGTTTGCTAGAAAGCATTTTCAAAATAGCACATTGGAGTAGAGCAGCTCTTTGGGTCAAGGGCCATTATGCAAAGTTTCCTGATACACATATGTTATGTCTGAGGTGAGGACCCAGTGCGCACCTCTGACACTTTACAGCCTCAGGACATACTGATGTCACAGCTGCCAAAGAGGTCAAACCAGGGTTCTTACTGTATACAGTGTTCCTCAAAGGTACACTGACAATATCTGAGAGTTTGGAAACCCAAGCAACTTTTCCCTCTGAGCTTTTAGGGCAGAAGTTGTTCACTGAACACCTGTTGCTTAGGGCTTGACACTCATTTGTATGTTTGAATAATAACCCTTCTCTGCCAATCATATGAATACAGAGAGAAAAAAAAAGTCTGCTTATTTTGGGATATTCCAAGATTTTTTTTGTATATAGGAAACAAATTCCTAGCAAACCGAGGCACCTGAGGTAAATTACCTAAAATCATTGTGAGAAGCATTCTAATATGGGAAATCCAGAGCAGTATAAAGGTACACACATTTATATGCGAGTTAGTGTATGTGTTAGTCAGTGTTGGATATTAAAACTTTTTTTTTTTTCATCGCTCTCCTGTTATTGCACTATCAGCAGTACCTCTGTGAAAGTGTCTTTTGACAGCAATTGTTTCCTGTTGTTGATTGGAACCGTCAAACCATACAGCTATCTGTGACACAACAATTTCTCGCTAACCTGTATTGACTATTATGACAAAAAATATTGAGTGTGAAAACCCCCAGCTGTTAGTGACAAGTGGAAGTAGGGAACTTACTCCAGAATAAACTTATTCATATCAAAACCTTTTTAGTAACGTTTGAATAAGAAAACATCAGATGGAAATCCAGATGACAATGGCTATCTCAGCCCAATTTTCTTTTGCATGTTAACTCATCAGCGGATTGTGGTAAGCAGCACACTAGTTGAATTAATAGTATTTTCCTTTTTGAGCTGGAGCACTCTTCTGCAGATAAACCTAGCTGATTATCAATCACCAGAGCACTTCTGGGTGCTTCAGAGTCTGCTGAACCACTTATTATGGTTTGCTTTTCTATGGGAGTGGAATAGTGACAGATTCTGTTGTCTCAGGAAATCTTCATTAGTGAATTTTATACATTAAGAAATATATTTATACACTAGTTTTAAGCATTTTTTTTTTTCCCCCTGAAAACAGTTACTTGAAGGGACAGCTACATAAACAGATATTTTGGAATTAAAGTATATACACCTCAAAATAGTTACAGCCTCATTATTCTCTTTCCTTTTCATTATTCATTATTTAATAAAACAATACAAAGGGAGAAGAAAACAACAGTACTAATGAAATGATAGACAAAGCGAGTAATAAAAGCTGGGAAGGCTCTACCTGCAATGCCAGCTTTCTCTGCTCCATCCACACTGACACTACACACTGAAGCAAGCTGAAAACAGGCACCCCCCCAGGGCCCCAGCCCTTCCCTTATATAGGGGCATGATGTCATATGGTATCAGCTACCCCACTGGCTGGTTCAGTAGTTTATCCTGGCTGTGGCCCCTCCCACCTTCAGCCCTCCCAACTGCTTAGGCCAGCAGATGTTTGTCATAATTAACCTGAACCAAACCCAGGGCATTTCCTTTCCTTCCTTGTGTACTCACAATGAAGTTCCCCTTTCTGAAGGCAGAAAGTGAAATTACGGAAGAGGCCAGAAGGTGCCTGCAGACAATGCGAGTGAGATCCTGGTCTGAGAGAAGCAGCAGGAGAATGCACCCCCTTTGCTGTGGGCCAGTGACTGGGAGAGTAACTGTGCACTTTGGGCAAGCACTGTCCTCTCATAGTAGCCTTTTAAAATCTATACTGAGGAAGCAAAGGGGTAAAGGGGAATGGCAAATGAGAACATTTCTGCAGAAGACAGAGGTCATTTTCATAAAACAGAATGGTGTGAAAAGCAAGGCACTAAAATCATGACTTGGAGTCCTTACATCATTACCAGGGAGACAACTACTTGGCTGGGGTTTTTTTGAAAGTGGTTTCAGCCTTTTTGGCAGTGGAACAGATTTTACACCCAACAGGAGACATTAAAACAAACCACCGTCTATTAAAAAAGCAATGTGTCTTTATCTTGGTGACATTACCAGAGCTGGCTATAACTAAATATACTTCTTTTATTTCCAGAAGATGGAATGTAAATTGCTTTTAACACTTCCAGGTTTATCAGGCTCACCTTGGACTCACATGTGACAGTAATGATAGTTTCTTCTTAATTTTTTTTTCTATAAATGCTGTATGATGCATTCCATGTATTTCATACACTATATATATAATCTGGTTTATGCACTCCAGTTGCTGGAGGACAGTAAGAATTTTATATTCCCTTTGAACAAAAATAAAGTCTGCCCCTGGTCTAATAAGAATATATCTTAAAGTCAATGTTCCTGATCCTTTACTGTGACAGCTTTATCTACCTATTAAGAGTATACCTACCTAAGAAATTACTCTCAAACTGGAACATTTCATAGTGTGTTCTCACCTTTAAGATAGTGATTTAGAGCTGTAGGCAGAGGTTACTAAAACCTGAGGGAAAATTACTTAATGCCATTCTTCTGCAAAATAAATGTATTTGAATTTTAGGCAAGACCTTGGCAAGATCACATTGCCACCTCTTCATCCACTGCTCTTTTTTTCCCCATCCCATTGACATAAAACTTTTAGATTCAGGCAATTGCAGCATTGTGGTGCCAGTTACTATGGGGTTTTAGCATGAGGAAGTGAATTCACTGGCTATAAAACTCCAGATCATGAGTCAGGTCTTTCTCAAGCTATGCAGCACCAGATCTGTCTTGATTTAGATGTTAGCTTTCACTAAACCCAGAAGCTGCAGTGCTGTAATTCACAAAGGGAGATTTCTACACAAAACCAGTGACTGGGTACCCACTACAAACCAAGAACATAGAGATCAAGGTGCTATTTGATGGGGGGAGAAATAATAATATAGTTCTAGTGGGACAGTTTGATTTATTTTTTATTTATTTCTAGTTGGGAGCAATTTAATCAGTTTATATTATTAGTCTCAAAATATCAACAATGACTGGCAGCCATTGAACTTAAACATAGCAGACCACAGAATGGGGTTTTTAATAGCAGATTGTGACAAAAGTAATATTCTGAAACACTGACATCTCGTGGCAGGCTGTAGAAATAGCAATGTTTTCCAGAGGGGCTTGGATTTTCTAAATGAAGGTCAAGGATAACATATGATGCAAAAGACTCAAACTACATGAACACTGTCACTCTTATTTAAGAAACGAAAATGATAGATCTTTCTAGTTGTATCATTAACAAAGAGCAACATGGAATTAGCTTCATGAAATACTCGGGTAAATGCCACAGTAGACAGTGTTGAGATAAAACAGTTAAGAGTATTTTCTAATTATTTAGGAATCATTTTTCCATTAACACTCTCATTAAATTGAGCAGCCTTTCAGGTAACCACAATGGGATATGTAATGCCATAAACTATGTCAGTAACAGGTCACATAATTAAAAGGCAAGTAATCATCTTGGATACCATGAACATGATTTTGAAGTGGTTTCATTACTGGGGCACATTGCAAAGTGATTGCCATTGAGTTAAAACAGCAATGTATTCTTGAACAAGAGGAAAATTATTTCCATACTGCCTACAGTGAGGAAGCTGGTGTCCTGTTCCCATCTCTTCCTAACTAGCCCCAGAGAAAAGTCAGTCCACTGTATCTGGCTGTTTCTGACATTCAGGTAATCACAACAACTTGTTTGCTTTGTTTTATGATTAGTACCACTGGAATACCACTTAAAGACATATGATCTTAATTCACAAAATATAGTAGACTTGACATCAACCAAAAAACCCCTAAACAAATTACTTACAGTTAGTTTTTATTTGGTTTTACAACCTGATTATCTGCACTCCCATTAGCCACATTTATCTCTCTGGTGGTGGTATTTAGAAAGACCATGAGGCCTTCATTCTAGACAATTCAACCAGCTTATCTGCATTACATCTTTATACTATTTATATGCATTTCCTCTCTCCTCTCTCTTTCACCAATCCTGTCTTCTGCCAATAGCTGCCTAGCGCAGCATTTCCCATTTGGCTTAATTCTAATTGTGATGCTACCCTTCCAACTACCAGAAATTGGACTGATATAGGCACTAGAAAGAAAATGAGTATAGATTGTGAAGGAAATAATGTTTAACATCACTCACTGAATGGAATACAAACTCTGTGTTAGCAGAGAGGACATAAAGACAAACTATAGGGCAGAACCAGAAGAACAGACAGGTTCTATTAGCTTTCTCTGTTCTAGTCCAAATTCTAAGTCTGCTACTGTAACGTTAGTTTTGTCAACAGCAAACAATCTGCTTTTCTCTACTATTGAATTTTCTCTGCTGCATGGAGAGGCAAAGGCAAAATTTTGAAGGAAAATGAGATGGGATCCTTTGAATCCTGATGAGAAGGGTATGCTTGAAGTGGAACCAATGCTACCAGCACTTGGAGAAACCTAATTTTCTCCAGTCATTTCACATTATAAGGTAGGAGCGCCCCAGATTTGTCACCGTCAACAGAAAATACAAAAACGATGGTTATCAAAGTCACTTTCTTTTATCTGTCTATGATTGGCAGGACGGTATAGAATTCTGCAATTCTAGAAGAACTTCCTCCCTATGATCCTTACCCTCAAGATATCTAGGATGTACCTCAGAGTAGCACAGAAGCTATAAATGTTGAAAAACAAGTCAATTATGTACCAGAAGATACCCTTCTGTAAAGGATTCTTCATTTTTAGATACGATGTGGAAATATGTCCTCTTTGGGCTGTTTTGCTCTGCAACAGACACTATTCCAACTTGTTGAACAAGAGTAATGAGTAAAACCTTCTCCGACACTAAAATTTTGATGTCCCCATCAAGGAGAGAAAATGAGAGAACTGAGTGAGCATGATATTCTCTTCAGAATAGAACACTTCACATATTTCATCTTAAACTAATTAGCCATATAATCCTAAATGCATCAGTATTTCAAATCTATTGTCCACAGTACCGAATAGCACAATTCAGATTCTTTACACATAGAATTTAAGATCGGTCTTTTCAGATTCTTACCACTGATATGTCTGAAAAAGAGAAGTTCCACTTCATGAATTACACTTTTTATTCCCTTGTATACCATCAGAACTATAAATCTTCCTTCAGAGCTGGAAGAGATAAGTTGTTTCAGGTTTTTTTTCCCCGCCCTAAACTGTCTTTGCCACTCAGAAAGTGAACTTTACTTTCTGTAAAAAATGCAATCTTCTCAGGCCTCACAAAACCTTAACACAGAGTAAGAAATAAACATTAAATATCCTGATGAGCCCTTTTCAAAGTTCAATGTATTGAACAGAGGTTAAGGGGATTAAATATCTATCAGATTCCCGTGTTTTGCATCACTGCTCTAGCTGTCATGTGTATTTGAGATTTTGTCTTTGTATATAAAGAAAATGCAGATTTGCTGGATTGATGCAATAATCTATTGATGGGCAACAGAATACTTGAGGGTCTCTAGACATGTTGGATGTACTCAGATCCCCAAGACTGGATGAGATTCATGTAAGGTTGTTTGAAGACCACTCCAATCAGAATAAATCACAGTGATCAAGAGAAATTACTGACAATAAGAAAAGCTAAATTACCTCCATCTTCAAGAAAGACAATGAGGATCCAGATCAGCCTCACTTCAGCCTCTGGAAAGATCACAGCACTAATCTACTGGCAAGAAAGTTTCTTTTCCAGGTGATCTCTCAAACAGCATCAGAAGTTATCTACTGGGTTTCAGAGGTCCAGAGACTATACTGTTGAAGTAGCATCCTCGAAGAGATGTGTAGAGCGACCACGTGTAGTGGAATATGAAATTCAGTTTTAAGTGCAGGTGCAACTGAAAAATATCTGGATTTTACCCATGGCAATGTTAGAAGTCTAGAAATAGATAAAACTACATTTTGTTTTTTAGAAATTAAAAACATACTGAATGAGAACAAAAGTAGGAGATAATGGCAAACTGGACCACATCGATGAAAACCACTAGTAAAAATAATGACTTTCTTTAAGAATTTATACAGCACAAGCATTGAAAGAGGGAGCATATTTTTAGACTTGAACTTCTTGATACCTGCAGATTTTATGTCTGTGTCCTGCAAATCTTCTGGGTGACTTGGCTGTCAAAGTACATGTTGTTTAGCATACTTTTTCATTTGTATTTCCTTAACGTAGAATATGCTTCTGCTTCTGTCATTCACATTAGATTGTCAGCTGTTCAAGCTGAGAGAAAGAGCAATAGCATAATGAAAACCTGAAGATAAATTCACTTATCTCAGTTTCTTCCCTATACTTCTTTTGTGTGTATCTATACATAGAGAAAGAATATGTGCTTACTGTTGAGAAAGAGGCATACTAATCTGTGGCAGTGAATGATATGCCGAGATCACTGCTTGAATAAACATACCAAGAAAAGGAAAATACATTTAGATTTCACACTAGCAAGTCCAATATCACAACCTTCCTTTCACAATGAGGTTTTCAGTTTTAACCCTATCTTTTCCTCTGGCGAACGCTGAAAATGTGAGGTAAATGTTGCTGTTTGGAAGACAAAATAATAATAAAAAAGGCAATAAAAAAATTACATTAAAAAAAAAAAGACATAGGCAGGAAAGGCCTGTCTTTACTCTAAGAACATGATGAAAAAAAGTCTCCAGAAAAAGAAATGAAAAACAGTATTTCAAAGTATTCAATTCTTTCTGTAGTTGCTGAACAGTGCTAACCACTAAAGCAAGTTAAGCAGCACACTACAAGGGAACTATCATACTTCCAGGTGAACTCAGAGTGTGATAGATACACTCAACAATTTTTGCTGTGAACTTTTGAGTAAGATGCACTGGAAGGGCCCAACTTCTCTTCAAGGAACCTAGCGTAACTGGCCTAGTTAGACATATACATCCATCCTGTAGCCCATTTAAAGTTCCTAAGTGTCTACAGATATCAGCAGAAAAATTTATGCATAAATGCCACTGTGATAGAGCCCTCATAAGCTTCAAAGATTCAGAAACAGGGTCTGATTGTATGAATCACTGAGACCCAGGTCCTCAGGGTATCTAAGCACTTATCTCCTGTTGAAGGGAATTAAACAGAAGGCATCAGAGGGTGATGGTGAAACTCCTGCAGGCTTAATTAACAGAAGTACTAAGGTTCATTTCAAGTCAGTGGTAGCTTGGGTCCTCAGCATGCCCTTTTCTCAGAACTTCTAAATGAGTTTTAAGCTCACTCTTTCTCCACTAACCACAGATGAACATGAAATCTCTTCTCAAATAATTTTCATCCTGATTTGTCTTCTGGCAGAAGATAATCACTCAGTACACTGTGATTTATGAAATATAAAATTAATTTCGTTTCTGCTTTTCTGCTAAAATAATGTACTATTAATTATTCCTTAAAATAAATAAAGTGCACTCTTAATGTCAATCATTAAGAAATGACAAGAAAATGGAGCAATGATAATTAAAGATCACTATTAAAAATGAAAACAGGTATACATGTCTACACAAGTGCATGGTTTTCTATAAGATCTGACCTACAAATTTCTGCATTTACTTTCCTAAGATCAGTAACAGGAGTGTGTACGTGTCCACTGTGTTGACCCTTCAGTTTCAACTCGCTAGTCCTTCCAAGATTTTTACTAATCCTGGTCTCTATGTTCTCCCTCCTCTCTATCACAAATTCCAATCATAAAACACTTATAGGGCTATTACAGGATGATAGAAAGATCACACCCTTCCACCTGTGGATATCTCTCTTCCTCTTTGGCTTGCCTTTTCAGGGAGGCCATCACTGATAGGTACTATATCATCTTTTTAATAAATCTGGACTTTAAAAAGAAGTTGTGTGGGCTAGACTTCTTTCAAAGTCTTTGTGAGACCTTTCACTCAAATTATTTATATGGATATGTATTTAAAAGTCTTTAATTATGGATTTGATGGAAATATTCCTTACTGGAGCATCTGTTTAACATCAGGAAGATGCTTAATTATGAAGTTGTTTAAAATGCAGAGGATTGGGCAAGTACATAATTGAGGTTTTATCATTCCCAACACAGTAGGGAAAAAATTGTCTCTGAATTCCATTAAGTAATCAAGGATTGATTAAATACATCTAATTTAGTGCTTGGCCTTTAAAAAGTATTGTTATAGAATTTTACAAGTCATTGATATGTTTGGGACATATAATTTGGTTCTAGTAAGAACTGTGAGTTCAACTGGGAAATACTACGAACACAAACATTTTATAAAATCAAATCTTCAAATTTATTCCCAAGAGCTGTAATGGATTCTAGCTGATGTCCATGGCATGTCCCAAGGATACCTGTAATACTTCTGAAAAACAAATTTCCAAGAGAGTAATTAATATACCTGGCTTTGAACATGCAATTGCGAAGTAAAATTGAAAATCAAATAGGATATGTAAGATTGGACAAACTTGTTTGAATAATTCAACAGTTCAGAGATAACTCAAATTTCCATTCAGAAAGAACAGTAAACCAGAGCAGATGCTTGTAATTCACACTTGAAAAAGAGAGGGAATTGGGCTTTTCCTTTCTAAAAAGCATTTGAAAGACTGCAGGAAAATGTTTTCCTACAGTACAAACCAAATTCTTTCTACACCTGGTTGTATTTCCTTGCATAATAAAAATGAAACTCAAAGAAAAATTTTATTGATGATCTTTTGAAACCTTTAACTATCCAACATATTCCAAACACATAGTAGACAACTTGCAATGTCATTGATTTTTCTGTTTTACAAGATACATCATTCTCATTGATCATTATTTAGTAATATTTTAATAGCAAAAATTAGCCAGTCAGTGATAAGCACAAACCTACTATCTCCAGGAACACATAAAGAAATGAAAAATTACTCAGGGATAATTCCAACAAGTTTGGCTGCTACTGTAGATACAGATGGAAACAAACAGTTTGAGGTATTTTTACCCGGAAGAAAAGTACTTCAGCCTTTACCCCAAGCCTGGCAATCAGTTGACTCAGATTCTGGGAACAAAGCACACCAAGTAAGGAATCAAAGGGTGTCTGATGAGCGGGGTCTGCTCCACCTGTGGTGGCTGACAAGGTTACCCTCCCTGCTATCCCTTCTATCCTCCTTGCACAGACACCTGACCTGTTTGTCAATCAGCTTTTAAACTGCCACAGTTAAGAGCAAAGCATTTTGCAGCTTACCAGAACTAGGAATGGTTTGTCTTAAAATGCTATGTTCTATGCAACTGATGTATCTGTGCATGGGAGATAGGATGGACAGCTAGGGCTGTAGTTGTAAGAATCTCAGATACAGATATTTGCCTCAGATGTAACAAAGTGAACCCTCCACTTTTGTACAAAAAAAAAAAAAAAAAAAAAAAAGGAGGGTCAAAACTAAATAAAGAGAAAAAACCCTTCCTGACCTATAGAGTATGACTAGCTGAAGTTATGAAACATAAGATTTTAATCATTATCTTAACAGACTTGAAAGTAGTATAAGAATAATACAGAAGCTCTGATTTTAAAGGAAGGGGTTGGCTAGAGTAATCCACAGAAGCTGATGTTAGGTTAAATACTTTTTTCTCTTCTGTCAGATTTTGATTTTTTCCCTTCTTTTGAAGTATCGGTGTCTACAAAAATATATCCAAGTGAAGTAGTTCAGTACTGTAGGGCTAAGGCTGTGGATCAACAGCAGCAAAAAGAAGTCCTCCTGAATGTCTAGCCTCCACAACAATAACAGAAGATACAGGGTTCCTCACAGAAGCCAAGTTTACTTCCAGTCCTCAGAAAATTCAGACTGTTCTTGGAGGTAGTAATGAAGAAACATCTCTCATCACCTTTCCTGGACTGCTCTAGTATTAATTACCTTCATTAATAGGGAGCTGTGACGTTGCTCCAGATTGCATTTGCCTAATTTCAGTTTATATCCCTTGGAATAAAAGCCCTATTTCTGCTATTCTGGGATATAATTCCCTTGTGTAAGCAACCACAAGAAATTAATGCTCACTCTTTTGTTAATGAGTAAAATCAACTGAGCCACATAAGCCTCAATTATAAGACTTGTTTTCCAGGGCCTGCATTATTTTTGAATGTGAAACTTGCATGAATTTGGACTCCTTGCTCTGGCAGCAGTTTTACCAGTGCTATACTCAGTGGGAAGATCATTTCTCAACTTCTGCTTATATTAAGACACATGATCTTTTATTACAGCCATTTAATCAGGCAATTAAATTCTTGCAAGTATTACATTATTCAGAGTGACTGCACCACCAGTATGTGCATTATCCACAGCCTCCGGAAACACAGAAACTCATTGTCTAATCTATTGAATTAGGATAGAGGAGGCACTCCTTAAGAGCTAGGACTAGCCCATTTTACAGCTCCATTAACAACTTTAATAAAACTGTCAGCAAGATATTTTGTAATTCATCCAGCCACGTATCTTAGCATTATTAATTGAGATTTAGTGGGACATCTTGCTCAGTATCTCAGACAAATCCCCCCATTTCACCCCCTGTTGGCTTTATGAAGCAAACTTGCAACTTTGAGTTTATTTGACAAACACTTGAACAATTTCTTTCATCTACCTCTTCAACAACCACAGCTGATATATGTCACAGAACAACTTTGTATAATAGATATGTGTATTTTTAAGTATCTGTGCTTTTAAAGGTATATTTTTCTAATTTTCAGCTTGACAATTCTGGTGTATTTGTTTATGGAAGAAAAATATTTGGGTTTACTGAGAGAGAAAAGACAGGAAGGACATTTGTTGGAGGCAAAAACAAGTAAAAGTCAATTAGATCAAGTATCCTTGGAAGACCAACAAGTGACGTGTCAATAAGAAAAACAGTTTCACAGATCATACAGAAACCCAGTACAGATTTGCCACAGTGTGAAAGTAACTGAGCAACTCTGCAAATGCTTTCTTTGCTGAATTACTTCAAGGAGTTGGTTGTAGGCTCTGCAGGAAAGTAGTCTCTGTTATTCAGAGGTATTTTCAACAGTCACGGTTTATACCAATTAAAACTCCTTTATCATTCTTACACTGATAGTCCCCAAGTGCTTTCCAGGAGATGGGTGTCAACTCTGTACAACTGACTGTTACAAGATAATCCCTTAGAACAAAAAAATAGTAAGTTCTGCCAGCTAATGTCCTCTCTTACTTCCTTTATAGGTTAATCATTGTCAGATTCGTTCTCTAATATCCACTCTGGAGATGCCTCTTGTCTCTCTCTGTCCACAACTGAAGGCCCAACAAGTCACCTTTATAAGAGCTTAGGTTTGTAACAGCTCAGGTTTTATCCTCCTTTCCCCTTCCCTGTCAGCTGTGTCAGGAAACTGAAGTCTCTTGACTGTCTAAAGAGCAAGTAGATTGTGGCTGAGCTCTTGCATTTGTTCTTACTCTTCTGATGTACCACTGCTTTGTACCTTGGGTACTGTACATGCCCAAGCTGTCCATTCCATTTCTTGTCCCTACTTTCCAATATGAACTGTCTTCCTGAGAGTTGCCCTTGTTTCTGTAGTTCATTTTTGCTTAGGTAGTCTGTGTCTGCTGCTCACCTTACGTTCTGTCTCCAGTTCCAAGCGGATCAATTTTTTTTTTATTCCAATGCACCAAAATAACCTAAAAATCCCCTTTTCCCCACAAATATAAAGGTTAGGTCTCTAATTTCAATTGCTGCAACCTCCTCTTATCTCTGACTCCTTTCATTGCTCAGATCCATTAGTGACTAACAAACAAAGAAAAAACATTTGTCATTATCTTGTAGGTCAAACTTTCCACACTTTGAATCTAAATACATATCTACAGCTTCCTTTTTCCTTGTATAACAAATTTAAGCTTCTTTTGTTCACTTTCAAATCTCTGTAGTGGTATTTTGCTTTGAATCTCTGCATTAAAACTCTTGATTTATGCAGTAGCACAGTGCTTGGAGCCTTGTTTCACACTTCACAAATACTTATTCTATTATCCATCATGGTATCCACTGAGTATTTAATTAATGCCTTTCACAGACAATTTAATGAGGTTCCTCCACCATTTTCTTTTAAATATTATTTCAAAAATAATTTCCTAAAACATTTCTTTTAGTTACCTGGATGTGAAAAAGTATATGTGTAATTTTGATGAACTTTACTAAATTGAATTATAGGTACAACATATTTGGATATGTGTCTGTACATATGTATGCACGTATGTTCATATGCACATGCATACATAAATGGACATTTAAGCATATATATATGGCACACACATATGGAAGATGGCATACTTAATTTGTTTGTGTCTTCCCAGGCTTTGCACAGTGATGCTTTTCATGGAGCCAGGAGAAAAAGGACGTTAACAAGATAACTATCCGTGTTTATCACCCATCTACAATCTCCCTTGAGATTGTTCCCTGTCTTTTCAGTTCTCAGTACTTCAGGACACAGATCACGTACTACTACATATCTCAACACTGCCTAACACTGTGGCACTGACCTCTGGGTGTTATGACAATATAAATAATAATAGCAATGCCAATACCGACTGAAAAAAAAATAATCTCAAAATTTCTGATCCAAGGAACACAAAATGCTGCTGACAGAGAAAAGGTTAGGTGCATTGAAGTTTGCAAAACAAATGCATTACTTTAGGCCTACTGTGAAGATGATTGTGATTTGACTTCCATTAGGGGAATTCACTGGAAAGCACTTAAGTCTATCATCAACCAAAATGAGAATTCGGAATCAAACTATAATTTCACTTTAGCAAATACAGACATGGAAATAGCCACACTGAATACTCTTCCTTAAAGAAGTATCTGCTACATGTGGCATTTTGAGATATGTACTAATTTAATGACAAAACACACACTGATACTTAATATATCAATGAATGGTCTTAATTGTCTTTTTTGTATTCCTGAACATAGCAGACAGTGCTGACAGTTCCTTCTGATGAAGGGGGTTAAAGAGAACTAAAGCTTTGATATCGAGTGTCTTAGAAATACTCTTTGTCCAAAGCTTTTTAACATATGAATAGATGAGAAGCTATTCACACACAAGATCCTACCAAATAAAAATGGTGTTTGGACACACTAGAGAGGAAATCAGCTGCCTGACCCTCAGCTGTCCTTTCAAGCAAATTCACCATGAGAGAACATCCAACAGTTAAGTATGCCAATATAATACCCAGGAAAAAAAGCTAAAATTATTAGGATCCAGATGGTATCATAGGAAAAAAATAAATACTGATATTTTGTATTGAATTCACACTGTTACCAAGCAATTCCATTGATGTTAGCTCTCTGCTAGACTAAGTAGAAGGGCAGGGTAAAGACAACATAATAAATACCAAAAATATAATCAGGTTGTTTCTAACGTTAGAGTTCTCTTGAAAACAGACTGATATCTATGAAATCCACATGCCAAATTAGGGAATGAGCACATTCTCCTCTCTCACTGGGATTATAACTTAAAAGCTTGAGTGTTAAAATAGTAACTATTCACAAACAAGACAAGCAGCCTCTCTTTTATAGATCTTATAGATACCAGGGAGAGAAAAAGGTTGGCGTTAATATCAATAAAGTAATTAATTGAAAAAAAAAAATAATTTTGCATAAGCAATGCTTCTATATAAGCTGTTCTCAACATTCAGTTTATAAGAAAGATTATCTGCAATAAATGGATAAACTCCATGAAAAGGGATAGACAGTGGTATTATTTCCAATGTCTTTAAGAAAAAAATCAGCTTTGGAGAGTTGCACACCCCACTGCTTCAAACAAAATAGTAAAGATGAATTATTGCATATTATTGTGTTCAGTTGAAAATAACAGAACTTGGAAGTTCCAAAAAATATTGTTTTCATGCATATTTCATTACTTCTAAGAGGAAACTCTTGTAATGCTGTTCTGTTATTATGCCTGATTGCTTTCCTAAGAAGAAAGGTGCTGATTGTCCTACTTTTCAGATGAAATAAACATTTTGAGAAGAAGATTTTACAAATAATCAGAGCTCAGTTTCTCTTGGACAAAGATCCACTATATTCATCATGCCAATATTATTTTAAAAGAAAATTTATTCTCTTCTTAATGTGCATCTTAATAATGTCCTTTTAACATTTCTGGAGATACACATGAGTAGAAGAGCAAGAAGGAGCTTACACTCAGGTCTTTCAAAACATGTGTAAAACCAGGAGGAAAAAAAAAATTATCATGTGTTTGAAAGTTTACACAACACACTGAAAATAAAATTAATAAATGCCTTTTCTCTACTATGGATCCTTTGTTTCTTAAAAAAATACACAAATAAATGGAGTCATGTCATGTTTTATTTTAATGGCCCTAAGAATTTTCATGACATTTCCTATCTCCTAGTTAAATGAGGCGTAAGGTACTGTTATAATCTATGGCAGAAGTGTGCTAATACTCTTATTTTGCACCAAAGTTATTTGAAAACATTAGATTAACCTTTAAAAATAGTGAAGTATCATTTGTACTGCCCTTGCTTGAAACTTACATGCAATAAAAGCAAAATAACAGAAAATTAAATACTTCTCCCTAATCCTAATTTTTAAATAGAAATCCTGATTTTTCAATTGATGTGCAAGGTGAACCATGTATCAGTAGGAAAATACTGTTAGCTGAGTGTCAGCCTGGTTGAAGGAAAGGTAACATTTTAAACTTTTCAACTAAAAAATTGAGGAAATACTTAAGATTTCTGATTAATTTGACCTGTCAGCATACTAATATGAATAAACACCGGTGTTCTTTCCTCCTCCAGCATCTATAGATTTTTCTGTAAGTATATTTACATTCTAGAATGCTCAATGTAGAAAATACAATCTTGCTGGTAGATCTCAAAGCATGTAAGTCATTTCACTTTCTAAGTAGAGGAACTTATTTGTTTTGTTAGTTCACTATTAAGCCTGACTATCTTAATAACAAGCAAAATGTACCATTAAATGCACACCATGGTGTGCACCTACCTGGGGGGTTTAAATCCATCTGGAAGCATAATTAATAAATGTGCATGAGGGATGGCTGAAAATCTTATCCTCATGTAAAAGTGCACTGAGGAAGATAATGTAGCTGCATTTTTCTACGTAGATAAGTCAGTGTCTTATACACAGCAGATGTATGAAGTGTCATTCCAAAATAAATACATAAAATAAGAGGTAAAAGCTAAGAAATTTTGAATGGAAAGTTTTCTTGGAAATGGCTTAACTATGCTGTTAAAAAAGTAATTTAAAAAATACTGCTTTTATAGTAAATTATACAAGCTTACCCTAAATCCATTAGCTTCACTTGGGAAATGTGAGGCCCAGAATGAAAAATCTCAAGTCATTTTCCCCAAAGTAAAGTTCTCTTAGGCACTTCTCTGAACTATTTTTGAGAACTTTGTCCTGAGAAGTACCTAACTTCACAATATTTTTATGTCATTCAGTAGCTTCAGCCAACCCCCACATCATTACACTGCCATGGCTCTTTCAATAACATCAGTTTTTCAATTTTATGGCACTAAGAAGCAACATTTGATTTAAGATATTGCTTGTTAAAAGAAGATGAAAAAATATTTCTATCCTGTGGACCATGCAATGGACTGACAAGTCCACAATCTATTTCAAATGTATTTCAAAGCTGCTAGCACAGTATTTGTAGTGATCATACAACAGTGTGTATCATTTTTTGATTCCCCAAAGGACTGCTTCAGGAACTGTCCTTTGACTATGAGACTATTCAATAATACTTTGGCTCCACGAATTTGGCTTGCCAGCATTCTTTGTAGATTTTTCTGTGTCTGATGGGAAATCTAAGAACGGCTACTAATGTCCACCAGTTACTAGAGGTCTCTCATGAGTACCAGAATATGACAGTAAAGATAAACATGAATCTCTCCTGATTCAATAAACAGTATAAGGATTGTGTGTTTTTATCAAGAACAGGAGGAAACTGCAGTGAAACATTCTGCAAAGATTACAGAGACTGTGTCAAACTTTTTAAACTTCCTATTTAAAGAAACCTGAGAACCCTTCCCTAGACTTTTTGCCCACCTCTGAATCAGAGATTCCAGAGATCTCAGTGACTATTTACTTCAAGTAAGTCATAATCAGTATACCAGTTTGGTAAATGTTACATAAATCATACAGCACTTTAAAATTACTTCATTTTTTTTAATACAAGCTAGTTTTAAGAAACTTTTTACACTAAGTGAATAAGCAACTATCCAGCTAAAATATCACATTAAAAAAATATTTCTCTGCTTAATCTTTCCATAGTAGATAACAAGTATGGATTACATACTGGCTGAGATAAACATTATTGTAATGACTGAAATCAAAATGAGTTGCAGGAATACTGCAGGTATTTCCCTACATTCAGAACATCTTTCGGTCTGCACCTGCCTTTTTCAAGGAAGATAAAAGCTGTGTAAATTATGGGAAGGTTATCTGTTGGTATAAATAAGGTGCCCACTAAATTAGACAAAGGCTTAGTTAGGGGATTGTCTACAGAAGTCAAAACACAGAAGAAATTCAAGTCAACAGCCAGTAGGATCTACTTGATAAAAACAGAAACAATACATGAGAAATATGTACAAATAAAGGAAAATGAAAAACATCTTAAAAGAAAAAATATCAAAACAACTGGCTGTAGCAATAGCAGTTGGCTTGTTTACGCTTGGAATCTAAAAACCTGTCGTTAAACTAGAACACTGAGTCATGCTTAATTCTTTATCAACTGTTTAAATAAATATAAATTTGTAATGTATTGTTCACTAATTATAAAAATGTTTCAAGGAATGAGGTTGCATGCTTTTCTAGCTCTTTGTCAGGTGATCAATAAAGTGGCAGCATGTGGAGTTTCAAGTATCCAAGCAATTCTCTGTAGTAGAGAAGACTAGAATGATAAAGTTAGCGGTTTCCAGTAACCCAGTATGGTTGGTAACATCTGCTTGATGTATGAAGATCCAGCTAAAGACATGTTAGGCTCATACTGTTTCAGGAAGTATTCCAGGGTGTAATACTAGAAGAGAATACTAATGAGCAATTCTCATGTCATTAAACTTAAATTTTGGGCAGCCGCTGCATTATTCTGTGTCCTCTTCCTGGCCCTGGCTTTCATCATTGGATGGATCCTGCTTTGAGTCAAAGCAGTGCAAGTAGGAAACTGAGAAAAGAGACCTCCTTAGCTATATTATTGGCTCTACTATTCAGTTTCTGTGTGGTCCTAATCATTTATTTAACTTATTGCCTTTCTCTAACATTAAGATAATTATATACCTATTTCACAGAGATAGCCTAAAGATCAGTTATTACTTGCAAAATTCTTCCAGAATATAAAGCCCTATATAAATGCTAATCGTTCTTATTAAATTAATTTGGAGATTGAAAGGAAAGGAAGAACACAAGTACAAATAGGAATATCTGCTGGCTTATTCTCAGTGGTCAGTTTCTGTGGAGCCTCATTCTTCCAATTAATGAGACAAAATACTGTATTTTTTTTTTCAATGGTGATTGCAAACAATTTTCTGAGAGCAAATTATCTTCTCCTGGGAAAGGGAAGGGGCAATAGTGCATTGTTATTCGCTGTATTCCTGCTGTGATCTCTGTTTTGCTAACTGGCATAGTAGCCTCTGTTCCTCCTGGGTAGCTTTACCCCCACTTCTACCTTGTCTGCACTTTCTTTTGCATTTGAGCTCCATCAATAGCTTGAAGTTCACCTTCACTGGCCCTCTGCCGTGCTGGTTTGATTTCCTGTGCAGTGGAATAGGCTGCTCTTGTGCCTTAAAGAGGATGTCCTTGAAGATCAAGCAACTCTTCTCCCAAGCCCTTTGCTCCCTCCAGGACAGTCTCTGGTGGGACCCTGCCAAACAGAGCCCTGAACAAGATGAATTATGTTCCTCTGAAGTCCAGGGTTGTACCATGCTCTTTGTGTAGCTCATTTCCCACGGCACATGACTGAACAGAAAGTTCATCACTTCGAGAACAAACACATTAGTCTAGAATATGGAAGCACATTAATGCTGTTGTGTAAATTAGTAGCACATAACAGAAAAATAGGAAAAAAAAGGAAAAAAGAAAAGACTAGAGGAATAAAAAAGATTAGGATTGGACAGGGGGAGATGAAGTGATGAATTCTCTCCATATGCTCACATTTACTGAGCTTTAATTCTACTAGTGAAGAAGAGTGATTTAATTAAACAACTTTATGGTTTGAGACATAACACTATCAAAGCCAACACTGTAATAAATTATTTTAGTTTTCTCTAACCATCCAACTATGATTATTTTTCCATTTGCCTTTATGTAGAAATAGAAGAATATTGTATAAATCAAATGGATGAAGCTATTATTGCAATCTCTGAAGTTATCAGAAATATAAACGTTATGAAAATGACATGGTATTTTTTACCTTGGGATCATGCTCATTTTGCTATGGCTGTGCTTTGCACTATCATTTTAGTCTAAGTCATAGTAGAATTTTTTTTTTTAAGACCATCACATGGATAGTACACACGTGCACTTATTAAGCTTTGTATTTTTCTTAGCTGACTTGAATTTCCTCCTCTTTTTTATCTTACTCAAGGCACTGTAAGATCCTGTAAATCATCCTCCAGTATCTACATCTTACTCTTTCTTTGCAGCACTAGGGAATACTAGCAAGTGTGATTTGTGTCTCATTCTATCAGACCATAAACTTCTACAGGCACATGTTTTAACAAGCAGACCCTGTCCCTTTTGTCAGTGGTGCACCTTGCACGCTCTCAGGAGGCTGTCATTTTCAAGATGTTCCTTACCTGTATAAGGTGGGAGTAAAGGAGATTATGCCTCTCTAACAAAAACCATTTCCCAGCGGGTACCTCAAAGTTAAAAGCATAAATCTTTGAAAGTTTGAATAAAAGAAGCATGCTCCCCCACTGGGTTTCCTAACAAACATATCATTTTTTAACTGGGTATGCAACACACAGCAATCAATGAGTTGTACATGAGCACTGCAAGATCACATTTTCAGTGCTGTTTACAGGAATTACTAAGAAGGAACAACAATATAATTAGGTCCACATAAGCTTTCTGTGGTTGCATTTAGCCTGGTAGTATCTTCCATTGATGCATATATACATATGACCTAGAAGTATGTGAAGTATTTGTAAGGTTACGGTGCAAGCATTGACCCATTTTTACACCCTTGAAATTGAACTTTATTAAATTCTTTTCAAGTGATTCTGTTTTCCCCAGAAACTTGAATAAAATACCACACTTCTTGGAAATACAAAGGATGCTAAATGAAATTATGGAGATCTTCACAAATAAACATCTACAGTCCTAAATCTCATAGTAGAATTGAATTTCACAAGCCTTTGTTCTTAAGTCAATTAGATATAGAACATCTGACAAATATCATGAACAAACACTATCATCGACTTTGGCAAAGCTTCCCAAAGGAAGAACAGGTATTTGCATTTCCAGATTTTCGCTTCATTTCAAATTTAAACACAAGATGAACCTTAGCAAAGATTGCAGTCACTTAAGAACCTTAACTGACTTTGAAACAAAGACATAAATTGTCTTCATATTACTCAAAGACACACGTAAAATCTTCCCTCAATCATAAAAATGTCAAGCCCTTGCTGAAGCTTTCAGGAAAGTTTTACTTTGGTGGGCTTTAATATCAAAATGGACATGCTTTTCCTCTGAAATGTGTGTGCTCTTTTAATCTGTCTGATATCAGGAACGCTGAGATAGGGATCTTGATAAAGGTATTTATTTTGTGGAGAGATAATAACAAAATGCTTACTTTTCTGTTAAGAAACACAAGCTGAACAGCTTGGGACCAAAATATGATTACATTTTACTAAAAATCACAGTACACCTTTAATTCCAGCCTAGGCCAAGACACACTCTAGATCATTTGCAATTATATGACTTCTAACCTTGTTCACAAGCTGTAAAATTTAATGGGAACTTTGGCATCCATTCCATACTCATTAGACTGGGTTTTAAATGTTCTAGGAAAGTTCCCATGTCCTGGGTTTGGGTGGGATAGAGTTAATTTTCATCAGAAGCTGGGAGGGGGCACAGCCAGGACAGCTGACCTGAATCTCTTAAGATAGAGTTTAACAAAATCTTAGAGGGATGAAGTAATTTTGCATTATAAGTTTTATAGTGCCTTTGGGGTGGTGGGTGAAACACCAGCACAAATTGCAGTTCACAACACAGCCCTGGCTGTGACCAGATAGTGCTGACAACAGACTGACCTCTGGTTTCACAGCATGATGGCTTTCATTTTTTCTCACTCTCCCATAGCAAGTAGGCTGGTGGTGAATGTGAAACTGGAGTGGGGCACAGCTGGGACGGCTGATGTGAACTGGCCTAAGGGGTATTCAATACCCCATGATGTTGTGCTCAGCGAGAGAGCCCGGGGAGAGAAGGGGAAAGCAGGGCTGTTTGCCTTCCCCAGTAACCATTACACGTGAGGGGGCTCCCCCTTTCTAGGAAGTGAGTAAATACACCTCTGTAGTTGGGAAGTACTGAATGAAAGTGTCTTTTTGCTTTACTTGTGGATGCAGCTCTTGCTATCCCTACTAAACCACCATTATCTCGACCCACAAGTCTTCTTGCCTTCCTTCTATTTCTCTCTGTCCCAAAGGACAGGGAAGTGGGCAAGCAGCTGCATGGGTGCTTGGCTGTTGACCAGGAACATCCCACCACAGACAGAACATTGTTGAACCAAGACCTATTACTCCCTACAGATCTTCCTAGCATTGTTCCACTAAATCAAAGCCAATTTAGAATGCTGATGAAAGCAGGGGGAAAAAAAAACAAAACTATTTTTTCCAGTCTTTATTGGAAAGAAGATTTCTCAACTAAGTACCAAAGTACGAATCCATGAGCCTATGTGAATACCAAACAAGATGACAAAATATATCATTGTGAATATTACAAACATTTGTTGCAGCTATGCTCTCACATACCATTTTAGGGGTTATTTTCAGGGTTTCCTTTCTTAGGGTTATTTGGTGGCTATTATTTGTTTTTTGAAGCATGCAATAGATTTACAAACCTTTCCTACAGAAAGCTGACTGCCTAGGTGTACCCTGAGGAAAGTGTGCAAACAGAAAAAGAGAACACTAGGACTGTGACCTGACATAGGGCAGGAAAAGGACTTATTCCTGCTAGCAGCTGGATAGCTAAATCCCAGAATACAAAGCAGAGCTGGAGTCTTCTTAACTCAGAAAAGAGTTATTGAAGATGACTAGGAGTATTTGTTTAAAAATGAGAGCTAACACAGTAAATCTTGGTCCTGATTGTCACAAATGTCACAAAGTAATCAAGAGTTCTTGTGTCATGTCTATGAGAATGGAGAATGCCCTCACATGAGCTGCCACATAATCACAAAATGATGGAGAGCAATTCAGGTTAACTGAACGCAGTTGGTATCAGATTTAAATGCAGTCCAAAAGCCCAACCATCGGTCATAATATTTTGACCTCAAAAATTATATTAAACTGTAACTAGCTTTTAAATGAAAACAAACCCAAATCGATGTCAAGAACCTTAGACCTTATAATTCTATTTTCAGCATTGATTGGAGTCACAGCTCAGATCCATATTTTTTTTAATTTTCCCATGTCAAAACTTTTTCTTCTATATCTTTCTTACTTGCAGGGTTAAAGATAGAGAAACTGTTCAGATGAAAAGCCTAAAAGTCTAAATACTTCTTTATGAAGCCTTTTCCTCAAGCCATAATCCATACTACTAAAAACAGAAGGAATGTCAAGTTCCTTGAACTGTCTCATCCAATTTCTGACTTACACCAATATCTCTCTCACTTGTGTTTTGTGATATTTACTTCTGAATCCACTAAGGATGTGGGGTAGGACTTTCAAAATCGGGTTTTCATATAAATTTGCAAATAAAACCTAAAAGAATCTTGAAGATATGATATTTGAAAATATCTGGTATTATTAAAATACTTTCTGCTATGCTGTATTTTGGGATTTATGTCTGTTTTCTGAAGGTAACAGTGCCATGTACTGCGATTCCTGGTAATTATGGCAGTTTGCTGCAGAGTAATTATATCTGTCTCATAAAAGTACAACAGTAAAAGTGGAGAGTGACTAAAGACTGTACCTCCAGAATGAATTTTTTCCTCACAGTGTTAATTAAGGGAAGAAGTAATTACAGGTATATGCTTTCTGTTACAAGGACCGCCAGTAAAACCCTTCTCTGAAAGCTCTTATAGCCAAAAAACCATAAAGAATTCATTATTGTTAGTTCCCTAACCTGTAGGTCACTACATTTACTCTAGAATATTGCATTAAATCCAGTGGAATATAATAGACAGTTCTATAGTAACAAATTGCATAGCCTTAAAAATATAAGCAGAACATTCACCTGCTGCAGTAACAGTCATTGAATTTCACTGAATTTATGAGACCCATAAAGGAGCTAAAAGCTTCTTTCCAAGTATTTTTCCTTACATATTTTCCTTTTGTCATAAAAAAAAGCAAAACCAGAAAAGCTATTTTTCTCACCAGATCAAGTCTCTTGACACTGTAAGGCTTTGCCTGGAGACCACAAGCCACCCAAATTCAAGCTCATTAATTTTTTAAGTGCCACCAGGAGAATTACTGACTCCTAAATAGGAAACTGTCATGGTTTAGCCTCTGCCATCATCTAAACACCAGAGAGCTGCTCACCCACCAGTTCCCCCCCACCCCCCTCCACACTCCCTCCTGTGGAATAGGAAGGAAAATTGGGTAATAAAACAACACAGAGAGAGAAGACTAATTAAATGGTATACAAAGCAAATGATAGGCTCTACCTGCGCCTACGACGCTACACTTTCCCTGCTCCCGTTGCACTGAAGCTACATACCAAAGCAAGCTGAAAACAGGCATGCCTACCCCAGGCCAGCCCTCCCCTTATATAGGGGACATGACATCAGTATGGTATCAACTGTCCTAGTGGCTGTTTCTGTTGTTTATCCCGGCTGTGGCTCCTCCCAGCTGCTTGGCCCAGCAGCTGCTGGTGATAATAAACCTGAACCCAGTCCAGGACAGAAACACAGAATTGAGTTAAGTAAGTACTGGAGATTTCTTTGGTTTTACCACAGAGACATTGAAGGCAATATACAGTAAGTATTAAACACGAAGACAAGAAGAGAGCTGCAAGGCAATGTTCTGTACAGTAAAATAGTCCCTTCTGAGAAATAGCATGCTCACAACTACATATTTTTTACTGAAGGACTTGAAAAGACAAAGCTAATCCCTAAGGTGAGTTAGAGCTGCCTTTTTTTTTTTTTTTTTTTTTTTCCCCCCTTTTTCTTCTCTGAAGCAGGATCAAAAGCAGATCAGATTCAAATGCTTAGGTCAGGAAAGAGCTGGAATAAGAACAAAGCTTTCACTGTCCAGATTTATCCCTATGCTCTAGCGCAGTTAGAAGATATCTCAAGAACCCTTAAGTTTTGGAAACAGACATTATAACAAGATACACATGGTACATACCAAGTCTCCTTCATGCACAGCAAAACTCTTTGGGCTATAGAATCCACACAACAGCACCATATGGCAAAGTGGTTTGATCTTTGGTTGGTAACTCTTTTTAACACTTAAATTTTGAGGGCAGCCAACTCAGCACACGGTAGATTTTAGTAGAACAAAACATACTGCTTAGTTTCTGTCTTCCCTGTTTGCCACCCCTGAAGCAAAGTGTACAGAACAAGGGTTTCACCTGCTCTGCTCAACCCTACTGCTTTTTCCCTTCGTACCAGCAGCCTTTGTACAGGCATATGCAATGAAGAAGTTGCTGGCCACAAAGAAATAGTATTATAAGTTTACTTACTTTTTTGTCTATGAATTGTTTGCCCAACAATTATAAACTTTTTTTATTTTTATTTTTAATATTTAGGCATAGATATCCTTTACTGTAAGTGGAAAACAACAGGCAGTGGTGGTAGGGGGGAATGAAACAACAAAAAATACCCAACAAAACCAAAACCAACACACACACAAAACCAAAAGCGCACACACACACAAAAAAACCCACCCAAAAAACCCACAAAACCCCAACAAAAACAACAACAACAAAACAAAAACAAACAAACGAAAATAAATACAAACACAAAACCAAAAAGACAAACCCCATAACACTATTGGAAAGCACAAGTTTTGTATAAATGCATGCGTGGAAATCTTGAAAGTAATTATTGTGCTGCTTGACAATAAAAGGTTTATTTCCTTCTATAAAATGTACATTTAAATAGTTTAAAGAGTGCTTTAGTAGGGACTGTTTATATGAAGATTTTCCATAAAGTAAGGAGCAGATGTATGACATTATGAAGCAGAAGTCTTCAAAGGGTAGATGCAGGATGTTGAGTGATGCAAGTGATTGAAATTATCAGAAGGCCATCTACAACCCTAATGGTGTACTTGGTGATTTTGAATAATTAACTTTATTAGCTCCTTAGAAATGACACCATTACATGCAGAGCTGACTGCACCTGCCATATGCTGGACAGGCAGCTAATGCACTGGGACTTTGCAACATTGAATGTTTGAAAGCAGACTGCAGGGAAATACAGTTTTATGCAATAATTCCCCAAACAGCACAGGATTGTAACTGAGCACCTGTAGATGTCATTATGTGGTGATAGAGGGTGTATCTGCAGTGGGTATGCAAGAGAGGTTGAATAGACCACCTCATGTGCTCCCTGCAGAGAGGAATGGGAGGAGCAAAACTCGTTTAGCTGCATGAAGTGTGTGGTGAGAACAGAGAATCCCAGTCCTATCAAGAAACAGAACTGGTGATTTCACTGAAAATTCAGTTGCAGGGGTCATAAGAAGAGATGAAGTTAAAAATTAAAAGCTCAGGAAAGAATGCAAAGGTAATGGAGAAGCTGAAGTATCCTTGATCACCTTATTAATTCATTTTGCCAAGGTGGAGCATGAGATACAAACACTATATTGAGAGGTATGAAGGTTTCATTTTTAAGAGACTATTAATTTTTAATTGTCCATCATGCAGGGCAGTGACAATCTTTAAGTTACCATCCACTGTGATAATTTCTCCAAATCTTTTCTAGCATCTCTGCTTCATCTCTAAGAGATCATTGCACCTACTGGGCAACCAAAAGATTGCAGAAAAGTAATTCTGAATTTCCTAACAAGTAAGACACTGTGATGCTGATGATTAGATTATCTTCACAGAAATACCAAGAGTATAAAACAGAGAGAAAAGAATCCTTTAAGTAGTGTATTCAAGGAAGTAGGGAAAATCATATGGCTGTCTACTTCTCTATATCAGTATCTGACTATCTATCAGCATCTAATATTCTAGTGTGAGTGCTTAGTACCTCTGAAGAACAGGTCCATCCTGAGTTAGAACAGAGTGTGACACAACTCATTCCTTCAGAAAGAAAAACATCTAAATCTAACACCTTTTTCATTTGAAGCAGAATGTGAACAAAATGGTGAGGGACTGAAGGGACAACTGCAGTCATTAGGGAACTCTAATGTTAGCTGTTCTGCAGGACTAAAGTGTATTTCCCAAAAACAATGCCAAATAGACTTGCATAGAAAACAAGCACAGATGTTGTCTGTATTTTTATTTCTTAAAATGTAATATACTTTACAGCATACAATGAATTTTTAAATACATACTAATTTAGAATTCTGGGCAATAGTAAAATAGTTTTTAAAAGAGGATTAAAATAAGAAAGAGTATCTATGGCCAGGCCCAGATATTTCCTGCACTGGGAATCCTACAGAAAATTCCTGGGAATCCTGGAACAGGTTGCCCAGGGAACTCGTGGAGGCCCCATCCCTGGAGACATTCAAGATCAGGCTTGATGAAGCTCTGAGCAACCTGCACTAGTTGAGGATGTTCCTGCTTACTACAGGGGGGCGTTGGACTAGATGACCTTTAGAAGTTCCTTCCAACTGAAGGCATTCTATGATTCCATGATTAATCTGCCCCAGAAAACAATGGCCAGAGGGAAGTTTCAATCCCTACGCTGTGTGGTTGTAACTTAGCATCACTAGTATAGGGAAATAGCCTCCTTCCCACTGACATGTGTCTGTGATGTGACAGGACCAGACCCCTGAGATCTTTTAGTCTTACACTGACCATCTCAATAAGTAAATGAAAAGTACTCCTAAGTTGTACCTATAAGTATATTGGGACAGCTACTAGGACAGAGAAAACTCAGAATGAGACAGAATGGAAATAAAAGGGGATTCCCACATTCAGACCACTGTGTTTCCAAAGACAGTCTTGCTTTTCCAGTAGACTAGTTTTTTAGCCTAACAACATTTATGCAGGTTTTTAGATACCAAGTAAACTGGTATCAATCCCCCCAACCTATATATATGTGTGTGTATATATATATTTTTTCTTTTTTTCTAGGAGACTTCTTTCATGCATATCGTCCTTTCCTCGGAAGGCACCAGTCTTCTTCCTGTGTCTGAGTCTCAACCTCTGGATCTCTTGGTCAAGAAACTTTTTACTCCTCTAAAATACTCACTCCTAGCCTAGACATAATTTTCTCCCTCTTCCAAGTTTCAAGCAGTCAGGTGGAAGAGAATAGGCAACTTTAACTGTCTGCTGTCCAGCTTCAGGGGAACACAATCCAGTAAGAAACAGCAAAAATGAAACACAACTTGTGCTGCTCAATTCACGTAGCACTACACAACAACTGCAAAGTGATCACAGAGACTTTCACATTACATATCCATCTTATCCAAGTATTTGGATAAGTTGCAAAAAGTTTCCTGACATCCTTTGGGAAGAAAAAAAGGTTGGTATTGACTTACTACTCCAGATTTTATAGACCTCCAATAGTTTTTTGAACTAATTTTCATAAAGCTTCAAAATGAAAATAAAACTAGAATGCAATTCTAAGGTTTCTAACACCTCCAATTATTTTGATTCCCCTTTGAATTACAGAATCATAGAATCATTTAGGCTGGAAAAGATCATGGACACTAACTGTAAACCTGACACTGCCAAGTTCACCACTAAACCATGTCCTTAAGTGTCACATCTACGTGTCATTTAAATCCCTCCAGGGATGGTGACTCAGCCACTTCTCTGGGAAGTCTGTTCCAATGCCTGACAACCCTTTGCTGAACTTCAATATCTTTCTCAGAACTAGCCCAGGGGGTTGCCTGCATTTTATTCTTTGCTCTTTGCTCTAGTCCATCAAAGGACTGTGAGTAAGCAAGAGAAAAGAAAGCTGTTGGACTGCCTTGTACTTGGGTACTGCTCCATGTCAACTGGAGTACTCCAGAAGGAGGGGATCTGCATGTGCCTCCCCAACACTGATGGAGCCAAGTTCCTCTGACCAGAGAAACTCTGGAGTACAGCACAAAGCAGGTTTGGGGAGCTCTAGCAGGAGGGAGCTGGGGTTCTGAGAGGCTTCACTTAAATCTCTGAGATAAAAGAAAGAGAGGGAGATTTTTTTGAGGAGGACCTAAGGGAGACTGCATGGTTTACTGAAACCTGAAAGCTATGGAAGCTGCAGGGTAAGAATGGGAGACTTAGGGAAGAGGATTTGCCTTCAGACTGACTGTGGCAGATAGCAGAATTGTTTCCACATGCCTTTTTTTTTTCTTTTTTTTTTCTTTTTTTTTGGTGCTGCACAATATGAGATTTCTCTAATTAAAAAGATTACTGAAAAAGTAGTCTCTTTTGAACAGTGTGCTGCAGTGGCAAAGAAAGCCAATGGGATGCTGCGTTGCATCAACAAGGGCATCACCAGCAGAGACAGAGTCATTATCCCACTCTACTCAGCACTTGTCAGGTCACAGGTGGAGTACTGTGTTCAGATTTGGTCCTTGCTGTACAAAAATAAAAAGATGTGGACAGGCTGGAGAAGGTCAAGAGAAGGGCCACAGAGTTGATCCAAGGATTGGGAAGCTGCCTTATAAGGAAAGGTTGAGAGAATTGAGTGAGTTCAGCCTGGAGAAAAGATGACTTAAGGGACACCTTATCACCTTTCAGTAAAGAGACAGACAATTAAAAGCAGTGAGTTATGAAGAGACATCTAGTTCTTAATATTACCTTTATCTTCAACTAATGAGCAGAGAAAGACCCAGTTGTAGGCACTGTCTGTTGCCACAGATAAACAGGAGACAGTCAGCCTGTGTAAAGAGACATTATTACCACTTAAAATGATCAAACACGGCTACTGATTTTAAGTTAGTCTTTTGTGTGGTCATCAAACTAGCAAATACTAAATTAGTTCCTCTTTCTTTACTATTTCTCTGGACAAGTTGAAGCAAATTATTAAAAATCAAGATTCAGATCTGTTACCTAACCTTCCAATTTTGTGCCCAGTTGAACAGCATGTTTCCTGTGTATCTTTGTGAACTAGATAACCATCCCTGACCTCTGGGACAATTAGCATAATAAGCAAAATGTAAGACGCTGTTATAGCTGTTAATGGTCTCTGTCTTAAGCCATCATTACATATGCTTGAAACTTCCTAATTAATGAATATGCAATTAAAGATTCAAATAATGGGCATAATAATTAAGAATGAATCTTCACCTACCTTGTCTGAGCTGAAGTGAGACTTCCACTTTATGCAGGGAAGGTAGCAGTTCAACTACAACTGAATTAATTTATTATACTCCTTAAAGGACTTCCAGGCTCACTATATGAATCAAGATTAGGAAAAGTCATGCAACTTCAAAATTGCACTTTGGGGGCTCATATTGTAATTAACAAAGAAAATGGAGAAATATGGCTCTAAAAATCTGCCTAGCAGTAAGCAAAAAAAGAACAAAGAGATCAAGTTACTCTGAAATCTCAAAGAAAGTTGACACAGAGTGATAAATTAAGGACTTTAGATATTATACATCAATACTACACAAAATAAGCACAGTCCAAGACCTTCAATCTCTATGTTCTTGATTCTGCTTGTATCACTATTACCAAAAAATTACTTGTGAACATAATAAGGGGGTGAGGTCTCTTCTGATCCGAATTATCCTATGATCCAATTTGAGATTCTAATATATACAAACAATTTCAGCAATAGAATACCAGTAAGCAAAAAAGGTTTACACTAAAAGACTCAGGAAGAAAGATGGCAATGGGTTATCTCTTTGAATTTTTAATAACTCTGTATCTTGCAGATGAGAAGAAGAAAAAAAGCAAAACCAGCACAATCTCCCCCTACACAAGGCCTGGTAGAACAACATGGAAAAAGGTATTAGCTTTCAAACAGATCATACCTTTATAACCTTACAACATATAGCACAGAATACAGTTCAGTCAATAAGTTTTTCTCTGGTAGAAGATGTGTACATTAAACTCTTTAACAAATCAAAACCAGCATATGCAATGAGACAAGACTATACATAATAGCAAATGCAATCTTGTAACTGGTTCTCTTTTTCCTAATTTTCACTCTCTTGGCCCACTATTCTTTTTCTCCTTAGCATTTTACTGAGATTTTTCATTGTTCTGTCCATCCCTACTGTATATACTATCCACATTTTAAAGCTATCAACACTTTAAGATTTCCTATTTTCCACTTTTTCTTGTATGCCAAAAAAATTATAACTGTAATAATACTTTTTTTGCATATGCTTATTACAGGATTTCCTGGCTTCATTAAGCAAGTTGTATTCCCACTGTTGAATATAAAAAGAATTAAACTAATGCAGTTCAAATTTTATTCCCACTTGGTTGTGATGTCTGCAGATGCTGGAAAAGAAGCTCATACAATCTGTATTTAAAGAACAAGGAAGTATCTCTTGTCTGAACTTTCTAGTTTTCCTTTCAGAGCTGTGTACTTCTTTTGGTTTTAAAAGCTCTTCACAGTATTTACAGAACAGTGCAGAAGTTCTTTGCAGTGAACGATTAGAAAAGGCTTTATTCCCCTGGGGACCTGTCTGCCTTTGCCAGAGGCCAGCTCTGAGCTGGTGTGGAGGTGGCACCCAGGACTGGGTGAGCGCATTGTTGTGTGAGACTGAGCCACGAGCAGCCCTGTGTGCTGGGGCTGATCCTGATGGCTGTCATGGGACTTACTCTGCCATTCTGGTTCAGATACTGTAGGATTGTCCCTCTGTCCTAAGAGGACCCTGCCTCTGCCTACCTCACTGTCATGCTGCCTTCCCTTGCAAACCACCCCACTTCTGTGGCCCCTTACACCAATTTTTTCCAGTGATGCTGCCTCAGAGACATTTACCATTTCAACTCAGAAAAACCTTTTGAGTAAGCAGAAGAGGAGGCATGCGTTCTTAATTAAGCTCTGAATTTGCTTTACTCAGAAAGAATATTGGAGGGTTTTTTTTATAAAGACCTCTTCAAAGCCTTTTGCATTATACTTGATGATTCAGCTCAGGAGCCCCGAGTAATGCACACTACAATCTGTGTCTCGGGAGCTGTTCAGAAACAGATTGCATATATGAAATGTGGCTTTTATACTACCTACATTGATATAATCACCTCTGGGAGATTGATTTAATTTTAAAATCCATTACATTGATTTTATAGTTATATAAGCCAAGAATACACAAGAATATCTAGATAAATTTATTTGTCCATGAAAGTGATGCTATTGGTACGAAGATCTTCAAGGTATCAGTATTATGAGCCATCAGAACCAGCACTTTCACTTAAAATCTAGAAAGCTGTCCAAATGATTCTCTTTACAAGAAAATCACATGTAGAGATGAGTTAAAAATGTGTTATTTTCTTCACTTGCCTAGAGCAACACCTTTACCTGCTTACTTTATGTGATCTATTTCAACATGTAATTGCATGATTTCCATAAAGTCAGTGACAATATTAGCACAGAAATATGCCACTGAATAGGAATAAATTAACCTAGCTAACCCAAAGGAGTATGGAGCAATATCTGAAGTGCTGATGTTACACATAACTATGCAATAGACAGTTTGAGAAGACCCACAGAACATCTACTTCATAAACATCTATTTGCTGCAAGCCACAAGAGAATTTTAACAGTCTATAATAAATTTTGCCAGTGAAAGACGATGCAGCATTATGGTCTGAGGAGGAGAGATCAGGGACATCCTCAGTGTCCTAGATTCCATTAGTAATAGATGACTTGCACAGGGAACACATTAAATATATTCTGTTTTATTAATAATTGGTTGTGTGCTCACACTATCTCTAGTGTCACCACACAAGCATAAATTGTCTCCTTTTGCATGAATACTTCAGAATTATCTTAAATCAAATCAGCTTGAGGAACTGAACTGAAGGTCTCTTGACAAAGGCTAATGATAAATGGTAATGCACTCAGTTATAAGACATTGAAATGAGGTATATTTCCTGGACCCATGTTAAATTTAGTTTTGACATCTCCATTTACATTCTGCAAAGGAGAATTAAAAAAAAAACCCCACACATTAATGAAGCTGACACTCGGGAAACATTGCAACAAGGGCAGAGAAATAGCACAAAGGGAAATAGGGGTTTGAAACAGAAAATAAAATATGTTCAGAAATTTGCAGACCAAAAGAAATAGGAATTTAATATTCCCACCAACCCATCCAAGGCAAACTGCAGTAGAAGAAACTGAAAAGTACCAATTTCTGAGAGTTTTAGTTCCTGATTTACATGAGAGTGAAGAGGTTCACTTTTTTTTTTGCTGCTTGAAATGGAGAAACAGCTATCCACATGTGGCCATTCATCACTGTGTGTTTGGATCCCCTTATCTGTCCTCATATAGCAAGAAAATTCTATTTTTTGCTTTATTATTGTTAGATCCATAGTTAAATGTAACAAAATTCTCAAATTTCCATTGTTATATGCAAGAAAAGCATTGAATTATTTGATTGTGATGATTGACTGATGAGGAATACCAAAATAATTAAAGGCCTGTGGTATGGGTAAGCAATTAGTATAGGAGGGAGGTCATCAGAGCAGGCTGAAAATATTCACTGAGGAATACCAAGGAAGAAGGAAGTTCAGGTCTGTGCAAGCAGATACACACATCAGGGAGCAAATTGAATAATATTATGAAACTGAAAATTCAGAACCAATTCAGTACTTTCCAACAGTGAGGCCTATTAAACTTTGGGTATTGTGGCTCAATGAGAAATAATGAGTTTCCATTATTCTGGCCAACTTCATTAGATGAGCCAGTCCAATTTTACAACAGAGAATAATGGCAATGGCAGGGAGATGGACTAGATGACTCAAACATTTTTTTTCCCATCCCCAGCATTTATGATGCAAAGGAAATCATCTGGAAATACAGACTGCAATGGGAAACGTCTTCTTCCTCATGGTTACAAATAAAGGCTCTTTCCAGATAATGTCCTCTCCTTTTTATTTCTCTCCTTTTTATTTCTCTTTATTTTTTTTCTTCTTTTTATTTCCCTTTCTCTGACTGCACGTTATCTCCTATGTTTAAGAGAAACTAATAATATACATTTAATAAAAGAAAAGATAATACAGGGAAAAGAGCACTGAAAAGGATCACACTGTGCCTAAAATGGTAAAATCATTTTGCACTGGCAAACCCAACATATTACCTTTCATTTAAAACAGTTGTAGACATGCAAGTGAAAATTATATATATCCTATGCAAGTTCAGATGAACGTGAAGAAACTGAAAGCAGCTGAACAAAAACAGGAGAAAAAAGGAAGAAAAATCAATGCACTTCATCACACACAGTTAATTTATTCAGTGTTACAATCCACCTAAAAGCTCTCTATTTTTGAAATTTTTTTTTAATTACTTTTTTTTTTTCCTCTAAAAAATATTACACCCAACTGGGGAGATGTTGAATACATTTGCGGTTGGGGGGAGATAAAGGCATTTCTTTAACTTTTGCAAGGCTATGTCTCTTTCTTTCTTATTAGATCACAAATAATGTTCAAGGAAATACAGTAATTTTTCTGTCTAGTTTCATGTGCCTTTTGTTTCCTTATACATATATACACATGTCAACAAGTGTAAAGTGCACATGTATGTTTATGTATATTAATAATTGAATTATAATATATAATTTATGTATAATAAATATGTGTGTTACACGTATGGCTTAAATATGTTACTATTTTAACACAAATCCAGCTACTCAGCTAACACTATATTTTATTGCGGAATCAATGCCAATATAATCACTGATTATCATAATAAATTCCTACCTCTTCAGCAGCCCTGTTATCTCAGAATAGGTTTGGAGATATGACTACACATACATAAGCATGACAGCAAAGGCACTTGGATAGAAAGCATTCCACACTTGGAACTCATTCCTCAACCATGTTTTCTGACCTTCAGAGCAAGGATTTCACAGTGCTCTGATGTGTCACAAAGAAATTTCTTTGTGAGCTTGTGGAAAAGGGACAGTCACATGCAAATCTAGATGTGGATGTTAGTTTTATGTTTAAGTTCTGCAATAATGCTGTAAGCTTGGCATAACTCTTTTAAGCTCCAGTAGTCAAGAAGCACATAAAAGGGGCCTCCATATTCCCATTTAGATATGCATTTATTACCATTCACTTTGCCTATGCTAAGAAAAATGGAAGAAAAATATGCACAAAACTATACATGTTATTCAGCCTGCAAAAGACTGCACTCTCACTGGCTGTTTAGCTCCTTATCCTTTTGTCATCTTTAGATAAAAGAATATCAGCTCATTAGAAGAATGATAAATAAGGAACAATTAATCCACCTTAATGCAAAAGATTTAACTTGCAGTCTTTTCAAGTTTCTTTATCTTTTAAGCTTGTGTGAAGTTTCATCAGCTCCTCCATCTGTATATGGCTATGATATTATGGGATACCATTCCTAGCATCAGTTTCTTGATCTCTTTCAGGCTCATCTTTGCAAAATGCCTGCTGACATTATCAAATAAAGTGTGAGCACCGAAGAGAGAAAATGTATTAGTGGCTAAAGTAATTAAAAAAATGGGAGGCACACTCCCAGTAAAACAATGTTATGAAAAGAAAATGGATGCGACAATGAGAGAACCACAGAACAACATGCACAACGTCATTGTTATTTCTAGACAGCTTGAGTCGTAAGATATTAAGATGTCTAACAGCTACCCTTTACAGCGATAATAAAAAAGAAACATGTTCAGTAGCTGGCATCTAGCACAAACTCTTGCTGTTCAGAAATCCTATAAATCTACATGCTGTTTAACATGCTTCACACAGGCGTAAGGGTGTACAAGCCTAACAGATAAGTAAGGAGAGTATTACAGAAAACATTTCCATCTTCAGGAGTATGCAATATATTTATTCCTGAAGACTACAACATAAGCCATTATGAAAAATGCAAGTAGATAAATTACTTTTGCTATGGGCACGATGTGCAAAAGTGTCTTAGCTCTTCAGTTTGCCAAGGCAGATGATCCATTGATGTATATAAGAAAGCGAGTACTTGATCATTATCCAAGTCTCACCAGACTACCTGCCTAAGGAAAAGTACAGATTCGTAACAGCTTTAGCTAAGAACACACAGATTTCTATCAGAATGAATAATTCCAAACTGACCAAAGCCAGGAATATTAAATTGGATTCACTGTGGTAAAGATGATTGATCACAATTTCTGCTGTATTAATCTTGAGTGATCAGAGACAAAATTTAGCAACACTGTAGAATATATGTAACTGAGTTCAGCTTTAATTTATCCTGATTTGCAGAAAATACTTCTGTCAGCTAACACAGGTTTGTAAAAAGGATTCCCTATGTTGTGCTCACAGTGAATTACAGCGTGCTAAATAGCTGAGCCTTTTGTACACAAGAATGTATTAATCATGCCACAACACTTCATTTTTCTCTTTACTATGAACATCCTCCAGAAAACACAGCTTTCTGCAAAGGTTTTTAATTGACTTAGATTTAGATAACTCTTCCTATATAAACATGTTCATTACAGTTGATGTTCACATTTATGTGGTCAAACTTGTTAAGAGTATATCAGATTGTCTACCATTTCATTATAAATACTAATATAATCATTCTTATCATATAGCACTTACAGAAACCCTATAGGAGCTGAGGTTGAGTAAAGCACCTCTCTAAATTTCCAACATATTCTCTTCTGGACTGCTAGAAAAATTAGTCTTCTATCAGGTCTAAGTATCACACTGCTATTGTCAGGCCTATAAAACAAAAACACACAACAAACACAGGGCGTGTGATCTAGGGAACACACCTTTAGAATCACTTCATTTTGATGAAAGCATGGCTTAATTTAGATTTAACTCCAAATTAATCACCCAGCACCAAGGATCACAATTTCAATTCTAACCTGACTGCAGTAAATGCAATTATCTACAGTTACAATTATATTGAAAGCGACCAGTGTTTTTATATTAAATAGTCTTAAAATTTTCATTAAAATATCTCATGATGTTAATCTTGGATTATTGAAAACATCATGAAGTATATTTCAAAAGTTTCTTGGTCTTTGAAATCAGTGAAGATATTCAGTCCTTTTATTTTCTTTATTGGAAAAGATGAGTAGATCCTGTACATTGCATTAAACATTAGCACAGAAGAGAGATTTCTTTAAGTGCATTTATGCTGTGAAATTAAACTATCAGCTTCATCATGGGCAATTATGACTTGCAACTAGTATGTACATTCAGGTCAACCAAGGCAGCTGGAAAATAGTACAGCTCATTGCTGATTGTTGACTTACTCTCGGATCTTATTCTAGATGTTACCTTGACAAAGGATGACAAAGGATGCTTAGACCTCCTCAACCCCTTCTTGTATTCTGATCCTCATGGGATTTCCATCCACTTCATGGAGAAAGGAGATGTGACATGTTCTTCCAGGTCCTGACAAGTCAACTGCAAAATTTAATCAAGATACTTATGAAATGTAAAGCCCTGTAGCCTGGCTTGGATAAACCAATCTACTTTTTGTGAGACAACAGCACTGAGGGACAAAACTCTGATGCATGACATGGATCTGCTTCACTTCTTCAGTAACACTAATTCTGTGTCAAAAGCATATGGCTTTCTATCAATTCCTCTTTGAACCCTCACCTTTAATGTGATGTATGTAGACAAGAGTCAGAATAGAGGTGAAAGAGCTGCTGGCATTGCTCTCAGTATTAGAGTAAGCCTTTAATTTTATCTACTGTAATTTCAGAGACAGTCTAACATTCTAGAGGTTAACACAATGCCTCTGTGCAGAGCTCTCAAGGAAAGCCATCACAGTATAATGAGAATATTCCTAATCTGTAAGTAATAGAAGCACAATCAGTAATATATTAGCTGGTCTTTTCTCTTGTAGATATATTTCTTATTTGATCACTGCTTTCTAGAGCTGACTTATTCCCACTTTTCCATTTCTGATTTTTGTCTGATTTTGCATATCATTTTAGTGAAACAAGTAGAAAAAATGCCACTTAAAAAAATCCTGAAAAATATTCAGGGGAGAAAGACGTGATTCTACTGTCAGTAGAATCAATTCATTCCTATAAAGGATCTCATTTTACCTCAACCTGACATTTCCATTTTCTTGTAAGATGCAGAAATAGAGTATCACCACCTTTCAAAAAGAATTTTAAAATGAAAATGTATCTTCTCCATTTGAAGAAAGAAAAGGACTTGTTCTTCTGTTTTGTTGGGTTTTTTTTTTTTCCTAAGATGTATTTTGTCAAAAAATGATACAATCCTGTAGATGATATAATTTCAAAGGTTTGGTATTTTTAATTAGGAGAACATTTCACTGTAAATATTTCAATAATCACTTCTGACTGCTATCCTCAGCAACTGACCCAGATAAAACTGTGTTTTCACTGAGCTGCTTGACCATTCACATACAAACCAAACTAAGAGGAATCTACTCAGTTGTTCTGCTTTATACACTGTTGTGAGAAAAGCAAACCTGACACTGCTTTGCTTGGTAAAATCTTTCTGTTCCACTGAGTTTCATTTCCTATCAAGCCTTCATTAAACTTCTTTTTCACAGTTGCATGGTTCATCTTTCCAGCAGTCCTAACCAGAAAACCTCTAAGAATGTAACATGCCTCATCACCCAAGCAATAAATGAGGATGTTTACTTGCTCTTCATCAGACAGTGCCTCTGATTACTTCTGTGATGAAAATCTCTGCCCCTGCAATGGTGAAATTAAAGGATGAAGTTCCAAAACACTTAATATTGCTTTTCAACTGCTTAAAAAAAATAAATCCTTATTTTGTCAGTATGATACCAGTAATAAAAATGTACAGCTGAACATACTAAAGAGAATAAAATTCACCTTTTGATTTCATAAAATGATCCTGCAGAAGTTGACAGCGAGGCAGCCTTCCACCAAACCTGGACAAATATTTCAAGCACAGCTACAAGATAAGCCACCCAGCTGACTGTCTCCACCTTGGCTCCTTTTCAGCTTGCAGTCTGAAGCATACCCTTGGACTCAACAGGTAAAACAGCATGGAATGGTTTTTTGTCTGTATGGCACTAAAAGGCCCCTTGCACTGCATTGTTTCAGGTTGCTGTGGTAATCATCCCAATGTAGTAGCATTTTAAAGTAGAGTGAACAGGCAAATCTTTAATTGAAAACTAAGAGAAAGACTTGAGACAGTCTGGCTTAACACTTGAGCTGGCTGTTCTCTCCAAAACATCTCAGATTTGCATCAAATGATGCGTGCAGTTAGTTAGTAGTCCTGCTGAAGTAGAAAAAGGAGTCTCAGAGTGGTGAAAAATTAGATGTGACGAGCGTAAAGAAAAAGCCAAAGCTTAAGCCTTGAAGAAATCCAGACTCCTGAAAAATAAACACAAATTTATCTACAGCTTTCATGATGTTTGCATGTTTCTCACAGTCAGAACTTCATTAACTTTACAGATGAGTAGAAGCAACAAATATTCTAAAACTCAAATGTGATGGGCAGTTTGTTTCATGGTTCTTCTATTACTAATATTATTTATCAGCTTTCAAGTGAGACATATTGTCTACAGATACATTACTGTGAAGCTCACATAGATACAAACTCTGAAATTGTCTAGGAATCAATCAGAATGAGTTTAAAAAGGAGAAAAAATAGAAGTACTCATAATCAGTGATCCTAAACTGAGTAGCTTTGTATACATTCCCCATAAGCAGCAGAAGAATGGTTTACAAAGAATTGAATTCCAAAGAGCTGACTGTCACCAGAGATTTAATAAGTGCATACTGACAATAAATAATACTGAAGGACTCCAGGTCCTCAGTTTGCAGGTGCTTCATTTTAAAGCTTCTCAGAAAAGGCTATAGAAAAAAAGCCTAACTCAAGTTGATGAAGCTAAAGATGCTAAATCTCCAAATCAGAATGTTCTCTCCCCTGAGAATAACCTGTATTGGCTACACATCCTAATGCATAGAAACCCAAGAAGTCCATGGCACAAACTACATCCTAATCAGAGAACATATTTAGTGAAATTAAAAGGGTCAATAATCCACACAACCTCTTAGCACGTCAACCTAAAAGACGGGGGTTTTTTTGTTACGGGTATGGTTGGACTCTATGATCTAGGAGGTCCTCTCCAACCATGAATATTCTGTGATTCTGTAAAAAGAAATCAGCATCCTCATCTTTAAAAGCTGCTCAATGAGAATAAAGAATTGAAAAAAAAAAAAGACTGATGAGCTGAAAATCATTTTTACCTACATAGGTTTATCAGGATAGTTTTTAAGAACATTAGGTTATAGCACAAGCTTCAATAATATTCTTGGGATGTTACTGTGGATGAGGACACATAAGAACACTGATGCTTATTATAAACTTATTTGCATCTTAGGTGCTGGTGCACTAGCAGGCTGTTAACAAATATACATAGCTAAGTGTACCATTTCTGTGACATGGAAAGTAATTTGCCCAAGAAAAGTGTTCATCGCTTCTGCCCAGAGACACTCAAATAATGGTCTGAAGTGTCAGAAACTGTCATAATTTCATGTTGATTGATTTAACCTGTATACCCACCATATTACTTTGTTGGAATGTTCTCAGGAAGTATTTCTATGATAACAATACTCCCTTATATGTTTTCTCCCCGCATAAGAATTTGTGAAACCCAAATAACATTTTGAAAGTTGCATGGCTCTTCTAATAAGACTTACTGGCATAAGAATGTTAAGTTAGAAAAACCAACACAGTGCAAAATCTGTATATAAAATTAGCAATGAATTTTCACAGAGTATGTTAAGCTTTGAGAAAGCAGCTATTTAATTTAACTTTTAATCGATTAAGCCTCTGTTATGCTCAATTGTCAACAGAGTTGTCAACTTAATAAATAGTGTGTTTGCATTTGGTAGTTATTTTCAATAGATCTCACCAAGCCATTATTTCACAATCAGGGAGCATAAACATCTTCCATTATGATATACATAAAATAAACCCCAGTTGAATTATAGTAATGCACTTTAATACAAAAGCCAGTGAGTGTATTTGGCATAGAGTCTCATCTTCCACACTGATTAAGCAGCTCGTTTTATGACATGCACCTGATCTTCTACATTATACTAAAGGTATGTTCCACACTACATTTCTCATGAGCAGGCAACCTTCTTACCTGTACATATAATTCAATGCTGCCACTTGTAAAAAAGAGTAACACTAAAAGCCATAAAAGTAAGTAATTAGCAACTCTTTGTATTTCAAATGCTAGATGGTTATCTGGTTTTAAACAAAACATCATTTGGCTTTCTCTGATTGTCACATTGTGCAGCTGTAGTGAATTCCTAGTATGCTTACTGACAATCTGTGTCCCAAAGCAATACTGTTATTTGAATCTATTGATGGCAATGCTTTAGAGCAATCTAATGGCTAGAATAGATTCAACTAGCATTCAGCAGACCTGCATTTTCCTCTTAATTTTGCTGCTTTTCTATTATCTTGCCACAAAGAAATCATTTCACTGCTCTGGTCTCTGGCTTTTAACTATTTATACTGCTAGCTTTTGGGCTTGGGGACTGTTTTGTAACGTGTATACACACACTACTGAGCACAGTTTGTGCTTTTGGGCACTACCGTCATACAAATATAGTCATATTTTTTGCTAAATAATAATTTTTACTTTAGTAATGCCAAAGAGTCTAACATGACAGTTTTCTGACTATTTCTATTCTTCATCTCTTCTCTCAAACAAGAGTAAACTCCACAGATAATCAGGTTTTTTCCCTAGTATTAACTATATTAGAGAAATAAAACTTGAACTAGGTTACTTAAAGGAAAACTATTTTTTTCCTCTCCTCATCTTCCATATCCTAACTGAAAGTATTTGTAGCTGGGACACATCAACAGAACTGTATATCTGCATCCCTTCTACCTCTTAAATAATCTCTTGTGCAGAACAGTAGACATGGCATTATCATTTTAGATAGGCCAGGGCAAGGTGAAGCAGTGAATAACTGGATTTAACTTGAATCTTTGCATCAGAAGAGATGAGGGGGGGGCGGGACGGACAACAACCCCGAAGTTGTAGTAGCATTGTGACTGATACAAGGTGAGGTCATCAAAGAAGAAGCTGCTTCTTCAATAACATGAGAGCTGATGCAAGGAGAGTCACTGCACTGGTGAATTTCTAAAGTATTACTGTCACGGACACAAAGAACTCTTAACAATTGCCAGTTAAATAACTGTTCTTCGTACTTGTGTAACAGTTCATAGCAGCCTTCTTTTTAGGGACTGTTTTCAATGCACTGACAATTCCAGTGTCCAAGATTCAAGAGAGCAGTGACTGGAAACTACTTAAAGGATTGCAGTGTTAGAGCTAGAAACTTCAGAAACTGCATACAACCGTATACATCTATTTAAAGAGCTCCAACTGGCCGTGCTACAGATGGCTGAAAAGGATGGATTTTTCATCAGTATTGACAATATTACCCTGGCTCTGGCTGAGAGAGCTTGAATAATTGCACTGAATTTATTTTGGCTTTCCTACAGTATGTTTTTGTACTGTCAGAAATTAATTTGGACTTTCTTTTGCATGAATCATCCTTTGCATAAAGGCCACAAAGCATCCAAAATACATTCCAACAAATTTTATCCTTCTTAAATAGTTATTAAAATCTATTTAGGATCTTAGACTGGAGAGTGGTGCCTTTCTCCCGAAGATTTAAGGAACATAAAACTAGACAGAAACCCACGTACAAAGATAGGAACACATTAAAAACTCTCAAATTCTTCCTTTTCCTGCAATTCCTTGAATATTTCTTTCAGTGTTACATTGCCTGCAAGTGCAAACATTGACATGCTTATATGAAAAAACAAACCAAAAATACAAACCAAAAAAACCTCAACTTGCACTTTTACAGATTTGCTCTGTTACCAAAAAACCTTCAGAAATGAGAGAAGCAAAATCTTGTTCTCATATATCTAGGCTTTTTCTGTTCCACACATGTGGTTTAAAATATCTTGTACTTTGACTAGTCTAACCTTCTCATATGTAAACGTCATTGCCATTTTCCTTCCTAGATGCAATGCCTCAGTCATATTACTAAAAGCACATTTATGGGAAATATTTATCACTACCTAACCTATGAAAGATACTTGAATAATTGAGAATAGGTGATACATGTACTGAGCTAGGAACTCATCATGGGGCTTTTTAGGATAAATTAAGTAATGCAGTGGAGGGTGGTATGTAGCAATATAGATAATCTTCTGGAAAATATTCCTTGTAGTATATACAGAGAGTAAAAAAGTAAACCAAAAAGTATAAATTCACTTGGATTTGTTATTAGTTTTAGCATTAATCATTCAAAAAGATGTATTATGGTACTTGGGATTGAAATTTTCTTCCTCCATGGAAGAAGTGTTACATGGATATTAGAAAAAATTACTTCCCACTCACACAATTAGCTACTATTGGGGGAAGGTCCTGTTTTCTGGAATAAGAAAAAGCTCCCGATGTTTGTCATTGTATCTAACCCATGCCTCAGATACTGAAGGGCTGCCAGCCAACCTCAGCTGTTCAGGAGAAAAAACAGAATTCATTTCCCAAGATTCAAACCATCATGCCCAAGTCATTTTTTCGGTTCACAGGTAACCTAATTTACACTGGAAGAGCAGCAAAGAAATGGAAGCTTCAAACCACCTATGCAGAAGGTTACAGTAGAAGCCTCCTCATCTCCTTCTTAGCTCATCTTGCACTGCACGTTCTTTAAGATCTTTTCTGATTCTTCAAGATCTTTTCTGATTCTTCTCTGGAGATCTGGTTACAGCCCTTTGAGAACTGATTCTTTTCCTAAGGAAATTATTTCAGGCTTCTGAAGCAGTAGGAAAGGACAAGCTGCTATAGGAGGAAGGAAAGATACAATCATCCCATTATCAATAAAACAAAAGTAATGTTTAGTAGGTGTTAGGCCTCAATTAATATTCTGTTCTTAATATGTGTTTCCTTTGGGAAAAGTATAGGTGAGATAGGTCTGTAATCCTGTCTTTCAATCTGAATAATTCTAATGGCCCTTTTAGACGTACCTTTTTATGAGGAAGAAGACACAGCACCAAGTTTTTCTTGTCTTATGTGAATGATCTTTCATTCCAATTTAATTCCAATAAAATCGGCAATTCCAGAAATTAACTACATTTAGTAAACTAACTGTTGGTGTATTTAAACCTCTACTGGCAGCTAAACACCCCACAGCTGCTCACCCACCATTCCCCCCTTCTCCTCCATATGCCCTCCTATGGGATCGGAAGAAGAATCAGGAGGAAGAAAAAAAGGTGAGACCCCAGGTGTTGAGATAAGGACACTTTAATAAAATAACACAAAGAGAGAAGAAAACACCAGT
>JANIJG010017958.1:7542-43713 GCA_024611175.1 Megaceryle torquata | reverse complement strand
TGAGATAAGGACACTTTAATAAAATAACACAAAGAGAGAAGAAAACACCAGTACTAATGAAATTACAGGCAAAGTGAGTAATAGAAGCCAGGACGACTCTACCTGTGCCCGAGATGCTGCTTTCTCTGCTCCAGCCCTGCTGAAGAAACTTGAAAACAGGCACTCCTACCCTGGGCCAGCCCTCCCCTTATACAGGGGCAGGATGTCAGTATGGTGTCAACTGTCCATTGGCTGGATCCATTGTTTATCCCGGCTGTGGCCCCTCCCAACTGCTTGGCCCAGCAGCTGCTGGTGATAACCCAAACTGGACCTAGGACACCGGTATGCTTGTTTGAATTCAATAAGGTATGGGAAAGTACTGAACTTTCCTCCTACGCAATTTCATAGCAATGCATATTAATTTGCAAATGCAAATAAATGCATAGCTCATACTGAATTTTAATCTTGTCCCCCACTATCGATTTCCTTGTGACTATTCACAACCATAAAAAAACAAATTATTCCTCCAATTTTCTATAGTCATACACAAACACCTGCTTCAGAATATTTCAAAAGTTACATTTATCAAGAAAAATGCTGTCCTTGAAGATGCTACTTTTAATTGAAACCATCACTGGAATACTCAGACTTGATGAAGATATTGATGCAAAATATAATTTAACAAATGTCTGATATCAGTATTTTTACACATTTAACTCTTAATTTATGAAATTTAAAGCAGATTTATTTTCATGATTTGACACAAATAACATCAAAGAAAGTAAAAAAAACCAAACAACTTTAAAAACTTTTAAGAACACTCTGCTTTTTCTTTTATAATTTAATTACACAAGAGAAATACAGCATTTATATTTTCTACCACCAAAAATTATAAATAAATTTGTTGTGGGGAAGAACACATATAATAAGGATTTTTGTGGTCACAACACTTAAGCAAGGTTTTGCTTATAATCAAATAGTACTTATATGCAAAGCTATGACTGTAATACTCTTACACTTTTCAGTGATGGATTACTTTACATCTACAAATTTACATAAAAAGTCCTTTTATTTGGCCTCATTTTTGTCAGCAATTCTTCCCATGTTCTTTGAGAGATCTTCGATTTCAAATGCAAGTGTTATTCTGCCATCAGGACAACCATTCAGTTGTCTCAAGAAAACATCTAACTTTGATCTGGATGAATCTGTCTAGCTCCCTGCAGTGGCATTGTTAAAAAGAAAATAAATAATTAGGTATTGATCCCAGACACTTCATTTAGAGACCTTGTCTTCTATTTTTCCTTGAAAATTCTCTGTCACATTTATTTAATTACTTTTCAAATTGTAAGAGTAAAAAATATCCAGATTTTATTTCCAGCCTCAGACTTGGGTTTTTTGTTTGTTTGTTTTTTTAATAAATTGTGAATTCTTCAGTATGGCTCAGCAGGAAGTTGATTTTTCATGTTTTCCTTTCTGACTGCAGCATTTTTATTTTTGTGTTAGTTGAAACTAAGTGCAGTTCTTAAATGGCACATTTTTGACTTTTTTTTTTTGCTGGTCCTGCCTAACAAATGGATTCTTTTGTGAACATCTTTTGTGAGTATTATCTGAAAGCAGTTTAATGATCTGGCATTTGTGCATGTGCATCAATATTTATGTTAATGAGGTTATTTATGTTAATTATACAATTATAAGGTAGGAAATAAAGGGGGAAAGCAGCACAGGTTTTATCATTTCAGATGCAGCAAATGTAACACAGCTACAAATGTAGCTCTTTTTAAGAGATGTGCCAGTGCAGCTCTATAAAAAAAATGTACTTGGGCATGCAGATATTAATGTCTAAATTCTGCTGACGTACTCTTGCTTGCACAATAAAGCTCATTTACAATAAAATGCAGATATGCATGATACTGTAGCAGTGATGTATAAAGGTTGTAACAAAAGCACTGCTGTAACAGAAGTGAAATAAGTCTCCTGTTGCACCAACTGATACAGTGGGGGAAAAAAAAGGGAAGATCCTTGGGGCATAGATCCTTCCTTGAAGTCAAATAAGCACTCTTCAAAACTATGTCATCAAGGCTGAGAACAACTGCTTCCATTTTAAGTACAGTCAGTGGTTTAACAGGGATTAGTGTGATATATTGAATTTTGAAGGCAAAGCTTTTCCAGATTTTGTAAAGAGCTTCACAACCTTTAAATAATATACCTTTTAGAATATATACCTTCATGCCCTTCATAGAAATAAAGGGCACAGTGCTGCTGGGTTTTCTCAGCTAACTCTGATAAACCTATATAATCTTTGTAGACATACTAAAAATCCCATCTTGTGACTAGGACTTCTGTTGGAAGGCTGTCTCAGAATATAGAACCTAGTCACAATAGCCTAAAAGGCACTTGTTAAAGGCTCTACTTTGATGCTAGGCATATGGACAGATGAGTTTTTGCTGTGTGTAAATATGTGCCTGTGCACATGCACGTGAGAGGAAAACACCTGCTTAGACCAATGCATGATTGTTGTTTAAGTTTTGTTACATCTATATGCACTGTCCATCCTTTTTTGAATACATGAGCAGAAATGGCAAGAACTCCAGCATGTGCTTCAAATTTCTCACTATTAGAAACTGCACTGCTCTACTATTTCATTTTTACTTTGCTGGAAATTATAAAATCATAATGTTAATGTGGAATCAGAAAAGAGCTTTGTAAAATGAAATCAAACTGCTTTTCATAATATAGAACTACAAAATAAAAAAAGAAAAAATGCAGGTCACATTCTTTTTTTAGCACTCTTGTTTAGAACAGTGAGATTCAAAGAAAACTCTGCTAAAATCTGCTTGAATTTCAAAAAAACCATGTAAATTGCTGCACAAACACTGAACTTTAAAGATACACCATGTTTCTGAATTTTCTTCCTAGATTCTTGACCAGAATGGAAAAGATAATAGAAAATTTGCAGCTGAACTTATTAAACTAACATATAATATTCTGATATCAGATCAGAATATATACTGAATTGTAAAGAGCTTTTAAGTACACACTTTCATTACATTTCTCACCTATCCATAATATTTAGCTATATCAAAAGATAATTATGCAGCTGATCCCCATCATCGTGAAAATGTTTAATCAGCATGTGTATTCAAATCAAATATTTTAGTGTACATTTTATAATCAGCAGTACAATTAGATGCTTGGCAGATATGTAAATTTGGAAGCTATATCCTACACCAGATAGCTGCAGAAGTTGCTAATTTCCAGAAGACTAATATTCAGCTTGGTGTTTCTGCACTGTTACTATCATGAAACATTATCCTTTTTTCACCTAAAGGAGAAAAATAAGGAAAACATGCAAATAAAGAGGATATAATTATTTTTTAACTGCAGCTTTTCAGACCTTGAAATAAAAGGCAAAATAGCAAAGCAGACACATGGCATGTACCTTCTTAATAAATAAATAAATAAACAAACAAACAAATAAGCAATCCTTTTAACAGTTGTCAGACAAACTGAAACTTTTCTGAGGTGAACTCAAGCTCTAAGACACAAACAATGTTTTCAGTTGTTTAAATTCAGACCTTCTTATCCACCCCTGGTGAGGAATAGACAGCAGTTCAGTTTACTCTCTGCACTGTGCTATACCAATGGAGCTTCGAGGGAGAACATAGCAGAGGCTTCCAAACTGAAAAGCAGCTTGATGAAAAAGTTCATGCCATAAGTAGATTCTGTTGTGTGGATATCTGTGGATTTTATTTTTTTTTTTTCCTACATTAATTGTCTATGAAAAAAGTGTTTTGTTTGGTTTTGCTTGGGGGTGCTTTTATTTTGTGGGTTTTGGTTCTGTGGGGTTTGGGGGTTGGAGTTCTGTGAGTTTTTTTCTATTTGACTTTAACAGCCAATTGTTTAATAAAAACATGCATCTATAAAATCTTAAGAAGGTCATATGATAGGGCAAACCTCTGAGTAATAAAATGAACAACCAGGTGTCTGTAGAGATTGTAGTATTAAAATTTAAGCCAAGAGGAATTGTAGCCAAAGGTCCAACAAGAAAGATGGTTATTACTTAGGTAGTTTTCAAATGCAGTCAAATGGCTATCTTAAGGAAAAAGGATTCTGATTCCTACATAAATAGTCCCTTCTCAACTGATTGCACAGAAACAATTCTGCTGGGATACAGTAGTTTCACTTACGTATATACAGAAAAGAAAACCAAATCTAACTTACATATGATAAACTCATTTCATGGCTTAAATAGGAATAAACCAATTGAACATTGTTTTGCTTCATTTCAAATATATTTCTGCACCACTGCAATCATTCAGATATTGAACCATTACAACACTGCCTGCCAGTTGCATACTGAATGTTCAGAAAGCTGAAGAAGTGTGAGTACACTAAGGGAAAAGAATAAAAATGATACTGAGACAGTGCACTGCTTGGGCCTGGAGGAGGTTTTTTTCTTATGCTTCAAAATGTTATATTTTATTTATAATGAATTTACATTTTTTCTATTACTGAATACATTTAGAAATTGCTTCTTCAAATGTCAATCTCCTTTTTACCCACCACAAAGTTACAAGGTTCATATATCTGACAAATAAAGCCAAGGAGGGATATGCTTCTCTTCTCCCTTTCAGCAAAGAAAGTGAAGGGCATCACAATATATTAATGTTGAGATTAACATTTAAGGCTTGCTTTTGGAAACAGTGATTACTACACCACATGGGTTCTCCAGTTCAGCTGTGTTTTCTAAGTGTGCAGTTTAGCCCTATATATACACACTTTCAAAATACATGCATTCTGAAACACAAACTTTGTTTCAAATATCAAAGTTTACAATTTTTGTTCTAGATCCCTTGAAAGATTTCTAGGTTTCTCACACTTTTATCTCCCTTTTTTCTTGTTAGCACAAAGATTGGAGTTAAACCTAAATTTCCCTAATATTTGTTGATACAAATATTTGTTGATGCTTGTTGAAACTTTTGCTCAAAAGTTACAGAGAGGAAAGGATTCCATTAGCCCTACTCCATGCATCTTCATTGGGGTTTTTGCCTCTGAGTCAGATGTCAAATTAATGCAGTCTCTTTTTTGCAACATGATCTATGCTTCCACTATTAATAATAATCAAGTGCCTTCATTTTATGTTGCTGTGCATGGTTATACACAGCTACCAGAATATCTGTAAAGATTTATGTTGACAGTGATAAGCATTTGTGTTTTAACATAAGACTGCATACAAAAAAACCCCCACTATTGTACATGTATCCACAGTCAGAGCACTGCAACATTTTTCTCCTTCATATGGTGAGAGAATTTCTTCCCCTTTACATAGTATTCATCTCAGCACTTTCCCTTTTTTGCTGTTTTCTAAACTTCAACCTACACTACCATTCAACAACTGTAAATTGCACATCACCTGTCTCAGTGCTTTGTTATTTACATAGTCTGTATTATGTAATTTACCCCAAACTTGCAATTTCACATTCTCTGTGATGATGCACTTCTGGGAAAAAGAGTTTGTTGTAGAACACCAGTATTAGGAAAGAAGAAGCCAGAAAAAGAATATAAAAAATGAAGAAGATAAAGAAGAATATATTTTCTATTCTCTTACAATGCCTTCAGTCAAGTGAAATTAATCTTCCTTCATCTTTCATTCTTTGGAAAAAAAATCTCATTAAATTACACAACAGCGTGTTTTCAGTGTTATATACTATTTAGTCTTCTCTTTCCTTCAACAGAAATTTAGCTAATAATTTTTTTTTTTTACTTTCAAAACAAATGGCAACAGGAAATGTGCAAATTTACTTAGATCTTACCTCAAATAATTGTCAAAGCCCTGGAGAGGAACTCGGTACATTTGCAGTTAACTCTGTACCTGAGCTTCAAGCTCTTTCCAAGTCTGTGAAAGCCATAAACTGCAGCAGTTCGTGAAGTTCCTCAGGAGGCGTGTGTCAGGAAAAGAAGTTCCACGTGTGCAGCAGAATATGAGAGACTCCCATGGGTTTCATTTTATTAAAAAATAAAAGTAAATCCAGCCTTTTCCTAGATATTAAATCACACACTTTCCCCAGCTTAGTGAGGTTCTTGAGAAAACTTTTAAATGAAGAATGTAGTTCCCTATTAATACTGCTTATGCATAGGCACATCTAGAATTTGGCCTGGTGTTCCACCTTTTCCCCAGAAACTTTCTATTCTGACTGCTTTTTCCCCCCTCATTTCACTGAGGTAATGTCTGAAGAACTTCAGAACTACAGCAAATAACAGTGGGGTGAAGAGTCTGCATCAACAACTCCATTCAAGCAGCTTATAAGGCAGAAACTTGTTTTATAAGAACATCCTCCCTTTGCACCAAAGCTTGACTCCTTTCCTCTTAGAGTGCTCCCCCAAAAGCAATACCAAAGGAGAAATATTTCCTCCATTTTTAAAGAACAGAGATTAATCTCAGCTCTTCCTCGAATTACTAAGGAGGAACCCTCCTCTCAGGAGGAATTCTGGTGATAGGCAACAGGTGACTAGTAGATGTAAAGAATATTTTCCTGGTTACCTGCTGAGAAGGTGGGCCTTTTCTGTCCCTGATGCTCTTGAGAGTCTTCTTCCCTATCATGGATCATAGTCCTTCAGAGTGATTTCCAGAGACTCCTGGGAGACAGGGTTAGTTGGGATGTAAAACAGTGAAATGTGAGCTGTGAGATGCATTTATATAGAAAGAAATGAGGAAGACAAGAAGCACTGCTTTGCAAAAAAACCAAATTCGATGCTGCTGCCCTATGAAATTAATTAATTAAATGACTTAAATTAAATAAGTTAAATGAGAGGCTCTGTGAAGGTCTCAGTCAAGCAAAGCAGAGACCAGAACGCATCCTTTCCTTAGCAGGTGTGAGGTGGAGCTCATAGAGAGACAGCATTTCTGAAAGTGCGTTCTACAAGTCTGTGCCTGTCTCTTCTGAAATAACCATCCTGTAAAAACTTAACCTAAGTTCACTAATAATGGAGAGACTTCATAATTTTTTACTCCATCACTCTTCTGCTACCTTTCAGCCACTCAGAAACTGGTTATTTCTCCAGGAAAAGCTACTTCTTTCAGAGGATATTGGTTAACCCTGAAGGTCAGGCACTAGAGAGAGGTACCACCAATGCAAAAGCAAATATTTTGACTTTACTGATGCTGTTAGAATCTATTTACTATTACTAGATCTAGAATTTTCTATGTATTTATTGAAGGAACACAGTGTTACAACATCCATAGCATTACGACACAATTCAGGAAAACAAGAGAGGTTCTGAAATTATAATAATTTGGTTGGTAATAACTATAACTATTAACTATAATAATATAATAACTATATCAGACTCAGAAATCTGAATAAAGCATGAGATGAAGAACACACTATAAAAGCCTAACAGTGGATGCTCTAAAGAAATCTCACAAACGATAAATAAAAATCTCATACATTTAAGAATCTTTTTATATATTTAAACTATTTTAACTATCAAAATAATGAATTAAGCACTTCAGAGTGTTTAGACACCATCCATGGCATGATGGATGCAGAGTACAGCACTAGCCTATTCTCTGCCAGCTGCTTATGAACTGGCAAGTTAAAAAAAGAAAATTAAAAATCTTCATCCATATTACATCTGTTCATATTCTGGCACAAACCACAGAGATTTCATTAGAAATATTGTTTCATATTTCACTCACAAGGAATTTCACTATGTAAATTCAATATGATATGAGTTTCAGTAGCAACAACAGGAAAAAAAAAAAAAAAAAATCTATGTGAAAAGCTATTCTCTGTAAACTCCATTCAGCCCATAACTGAGAAAATGAGCAGCTGACACAGTCCTAACTGCTCCTGCATTAGATATATTTTCTTCATATACAACAAAATAATTTCAACCTTGCAGAATTCAAATCCATTATGTTATGTGCTATTGACCTGTGTGCACGCAGTGTTCTCATCTCAGGAGTGGTTTCAATTTACTCATGTCAGTAATGGCACCTGCATGGCACCTTAGAATGTCTGAGAGACAAAGGTTGGCTGGAAAACCAAAGATCTTAAAGCTGTTTACCTCCTTCATTCAGTCCCACAAATTCAACGTCATGCATATGGATGAGGAGCCTACCTCACTCTTCACAGCCCCTTACCTTGATTGCTGATTCTTGTGTTCTTTCCACTAAGGTCTGGTTAGTCAGCTCACTTTCTGATTACACAAAACATAGACCTAAATTAATTTCAGTGTTGGCAGAATTTGGAAATGCAACTTTTGGCCAACATCACTCAACCAACCAACCACACCAACAAACAAACTAAAAATATTAAGATACATATGGTAACTAGTTCAGGAGGCAGTGACAATATCATTCAGCTAGCAGCAGGAAAAGCAGCACAGTAATAATCACTTCTTTTAAAATGCTCTAAACCAAGCACTTTCTACAGGACTGTGTTCCATCACCATAACAAACAGTTAAAACAAAAGAAGGGTATTTAAAACAAACAGTCAGGAATCTCCAGAGATTTACAAAGCACAAACACTTATTGCCTACAGACAGAGCTGTAAAAATGCATAATCCTCCTCAATGAGCCAAAGAGGAAGGTTTTAAAATGAAGTTGTCCTTTTATGTCTAATTAAATACATACTATGCATTATTGCACAATTTCAGGTAAGTGCTTTCATGGCCAGTTCTTGTAGAAGATAAACTTGTGCAGTACCACAGAAACTCCAGAACATAATTGACATTTTTCTTAATTATGCTTCCAATTGTAATGTCAATAAATTTATGGGAATCAGCTTATGTTTATTGTGAGCAAAAACTGACCACTGGGAAGTAAGAAAAATAGTATTTTCAATATACTTTATAAATATTTTTCAAAAAAATACAGTTCAACATGTTTGTGTTTAGGCTGAACTTCTACTTGGTAGCAGCAAGTATAAAGGGGCAGTTCAGATACAATATTGGAAGAATCAGGTATCATTTACTCTCCCCAAGTACTCTAAGCTGGAACTCTCAGATAGTGTAATGAGAAATTATAATTCTTCAGAGTGATGGATCTACTTGAAAAGTCTGATATAAGGTGAAAACAGACCTACTCTTTCAAAGCTATGATGAGCTTCACTTCAGCAGCAAACTGAAAAGTCTTGAACACCACTCAGTGATTAGTTTTTTTTTTCTTCAGCTGCATTTTTATGTTGATTTTTTTTGTATCTGAATTTTAGGAATCCAGCAAAACAGATTCTCTGAGTTTATTTTGCTTTGCTTGCCTTTAGGCTTTTCTGTTTCTTGTTTCTATACAGGTTCCTGTACAGCTAGCAGAAATAATTTTTCCACAGCACAAAACAATTTCTGAATGGTGGCACTGCAGCTACCCCCTCACAGATCATGTCAGGAGTACTTTCTGTTATGCTTTGCAATCAGCTCCTGACTATCATTTAATGAGGAAGGAGTCAGTACAGACCACATAAACGAGAGACCTTTTATGACAGAAGGAATGTTTTGCAAATGTGAAGTACAGAATGCTTTACTGAAATACATCTTATGAAAGCTGCCTGCCACTAGCTAACCCTGCTTCTGCCTCTGAAGATCAAGATTATGAATCCCAAATTGAAGTCACAGTTAATTACATACCTAAAAGAAGACATCATAGGTTACCTTTCCTAAAAAGGAGATGATAATTAGGGACTGAGATTCAGTTCTAACTTCTGGTCAGCTCAGAGAACAGTTGCATTAGTGTCTTCTTTCATTCGTTGGTAAGAGACAGCCTTGCAGATTTTTGCTTGACTTACATTTGACTGCTTCTGAAAAAAATAATGTGCTTGAATAACACTGATGCTACATCTTACTTAATGATGCTGAAACAGCAGTGATGCCACATCTTACTTCACAGACACAAGCTGTTCTGCATAATTTACCCCTCTAAGCCATTCATTCTCTTACTCACAGGAATCGGTGCATTAACCTGAACTTGCTTTACTTTAACATGAACAGGAACCACAGTTGTTTTAATCCAGGAAGACCACTGAGATAAATGGCCTTTAAAAACTAAGGTGGACTAATGCCATTTCTGGATAAGGCCCCAGATAATCACTTTTCATATATATTTATAGGTCCAACAGCATATGACATTGACACTGTAAAGGAATACAAGAGCAAATCAAGACTCCTAAGTTACATATGAGAAGCAAAAGATACTTAAAAGTTAGGCTCTGTGTAAAGAAAAAATCCTCAGAATGAAAATAAATTCAGTAAAAGAATGACATTTCTAAATAATGCAAGACTTGGCATTAGGACTGAGTTCCTAACTTCATAATATACTCCAATGACCTAAGTATTATGACAGTTTAATTTAAATTGGCAGCAGTTGCTCAGAATGACAAGCATGAGATCGGAATTAGTCAGTGTTCACAAGTTGTTGAAGTTCAAAGGTATCTGAAAATTATGACAGAGTACCTTGTCACAAAAAAACCTTGTAAAATCACCAGTGTCTACAGAAGGTGCAATGTCTAAAAGATGTACTAAGGCAATCTTGACCTTCAGCCTTTGTTCACGATGATCATAAAGAAAGAACAAATATGTAACTAGTTAGACCTTTGCTCATTTACTAATTGCTCACAATATAATAAAAAAGCATTTTTCAGTGAATCCTCAACTGCATAAGAACTCTTCATACGACTGAAAATATTTTTTAAAAAAATCTTTTCTTCAGTCCTGTAAAATTAACAGATAAATGTATTGGTTTATCTAAAGAATACTTCTATTTCAAAAATGGATGGTACATGACATGACAAGGCACTTCACTTCTCTGGGTGAGGTGATGCCTAAAATCAGAGTACTTAATTTTTACAATATTGTTATAAGATACATAAAATGGAGCAGAAATTAACCCAGCAGGACCAGTCCACATCAGATGAAGGGATGAAGTTCATGCTCAGGTAACAAGAGGGAGTAAACACATCAGATATATTTAGATGTTTCTTCTGCTAGAAGTAAACTGACAGAGTATAGAAATCTGGTGAGACTCTTGAAGAGCAACAGGGACTGTGCCTCTTATGACTGTTGCTAGAATTTGTGGGAATCAGTGAAGAGAGAGGTGTTAAATACATCTCTGAAATGACATTAGGATTCAGTGCTTTACATCAAGAGTGCTAAGTAGAAAGAACCAGGCAATGAAAGCGCAAAGAACTGCTCTGGGTTTCTCTCTCTAAGACTCAAAATGTGTACTCTATCATTCAGAGTCATAAGTGTCTCATAGCAGAGGACTGCCAGTGCCTGTATTCTCATACTGCCTTCTGCTAGCATTGGAATCCCCCAAAGAAATCTTTGATTTAAAACCAACACTGGTGTTTATTTCAGTCTACTACTGGCTATAAACACCGAGTTTGACCAATGATGGCAGATGACACAGCCTTCAAATACTATATATTTAAACCAGGAATACTGTCAGGTTAGTAAATTCTACCAGCTATGAAACACGGTGGCATTTCAGTCACCTCAAGATAGTTTCACTGTACTTATGTACAGTTTTTCTAGGTCAGTGTTGACTGAACCCGGAAACCAGTACGTTTCAAATACAAGCCATGTGAGAAAACTACTTTTCTTCTTCATAAACAATAAGTCCTCTTTTTGACTGTTAGCTATGATCACCAAACAGAATAATGGGATTCTAAAAACATATACAAAGTTAGGGAAAAGCACTCTGCCCTCTTCAGAGTATGTTAAATGTTTTGTCAGTAAAATACTCTTCCCAGTGTGGAAATAAATTTGGCACTATGGTAAAGTCAGAAAAGAAATATCAAGCTGGTGTATTATCACTTGCTCTGGAAACTATCAAATATCAAAAAACATTTACAAAGTGACAGAATTAAACTTAATTATTATGTAACAAGAATTTTCACTTAGCCTGAAGCAGTAGAAATCCATCTTGGATGGCAATATAAAACTAAGAGCCAGGTCCAGATTTTGTTTGGTTATTTAGTCCTAATGGGCTTCCAGAGGTGTTAGGGTTTGGGGGAGGGTGTGATTGCTTCATACTGAAAGTAAAACCTCACTGTAGACATAGCTGATTTACAGTAGACAAAAGAAGTAGGGAATTTATCTATCTATATTTGACTTAGAAACTTCCAAGTTCCCTAAGAAATTACCCAAAATACAGCACTGTTCCTTTTCCTAAACCCTACAGAATTCTGTGCATAGTAGAACTCTGGAGAAATATATACCATAAATTCATATAAATGAGGAATTAAAAATGATATACCTTTGAATATAAAAGGCCAAAAGAAGAACTTATGAATATGACACTGAATTCAAATAACTCCTATGTTTAGAAAGGTCTATTCCAAACTCATGAAAGCAAAATCTCATGCCTGCAGTCATTTCCTTGAGCTCTTTTTCTAAGGTGGAAGGAAAAACAATGATTTAATGAAACAAAGGAAAGATATTGGAACTGCTGTCAGGCTGTAGTTGCATTATACATCCGTGCAAAATGCTCCTGTGATACTTGCAGTATTTAATGCTAAACTACTAATTACCACAAATAGATGATTTAAAAATCTGTGCATACCTTTTCCTCTCTTACACTGTTATCTCCAAATCGCTCAAGTTTTTGGGTTTTTTATGGGAAATCTGCTTTCCTAAATCAGCACAGAAGGGTTTTTTTTAACATGCAACCAATGTTTTTAAGAAATGGATGAAAATAATTCTTTCATTTTCCATCTATAAAATATATTCCTCTTCAATCATGAAACATCCACATCTATGCTCTGAAACTCTCTCTGACAGAGACATGCAATTTTCCCAGATGCTTGAAAGCATACTTCAGGATGTATGACAATGTTTCTGAAGCTGCATCACTTTTCTTTGATTAGTGAATTATCTGGTTATTTATCTTTGTCTACATACCCAATTTTCAGATAACTATACAAATAACCCTCCATTAGGGTTTATTAGGCTGTCCAGAACACCTAGGCACATAATTTTTCCCATTATTAGAAGGCAGAGTTTCTAAGACACGATAAGCAGAAAATTATGCCTTTAAAAGTTTAAGTTATGTGAGAGAAAAATATTCTCTACCAACTTTAGTACCAACTGGGAAATCTTGTTTGACTGTCCTTGGCAGGTTCTATCTGATAAACAGTATGCAAGCTAAGGATCATAAGAATTGAAGTACAAAGAGCTTTTGTGCTGTTCTTTTCTTGGTTTTGTGGGTGAGAAACACAGAACTTGAAAGTAGTTAAATGTGCACGTACAGCTGTGGAGAAATGAAGCCTCTCAGGAGTTATCAATCTCTTTAACTACTTTTAATAATGTCATTTTAGGTTAAAACCCAGTATTGTTAAATGGTTATTATTACCAATGATAAAGCGATCAGTTGTATTTAATTTTTCAAAATATTACCTGCTACTCTGCAAACTGAAGACTAAACCCCAGACCTAGTAACTATAAAAACACAGTGAAAGTGGAAAAAGGTGCAAATGAATACGCTGTAAGGAAATCAGGTAACGTAGGTCTCTTGGAAAGACCAAAAGTGGAGCCTCCAAAGTGGAAATATTGCTCCCTGCCAGCGTGCTCCCCTTGGCTAGAATACAGGCCAAACTAGGTTGGTTCATCATGCTGGCTGAACAAACTCTGAAGCCTTTGGCCAGCAAGAACATGTCCTCAAATCTTTTAATTAAAAAACCCCAGTAATTAACTCCATTCCTAAGCCAGAAAACTGCCTCCTTTCAATAGTTATTGCATCAAACTTGTTCTTTTGAACTCTTTAATTTATTAATAACATCTTCAGATATATATTTTTTTTAAATTTTATTTGCATGTTCCATTTTAACTAATTTCCTGAAAACAATAGATTTGCTCTTAATTTTCTACTGGCTTGCTCATTCTGTTTATTCAGATTAGTACAATGTATTCAGAATCAATTTATTTCATTTTCATCAGATGAGAACAAATGAAATAAGGACAAAGATCATTTGAAAGCTTGGCTCTGTTTGCAGGTTAAAAGTTCTATCGTTAAAAGGGTTACTTTGTATGCCACTAAATGGAAGAGTTATAATTGCACCAAATCATTTAAAGTTAGCTATTTCACTGACAAGAGAGTCTGATTTAAAAAAAACCCTGTAATAATAAATGACAACTTTTACAATTTAAACCTATTTGCAAAAATAAACTAGGTAATTCACATTTACATAACATAATTTGCTCCCATTATACATAGTACCCTGTGCACTGTTGGTTTCTAGTGAGCAGCCTCTTCTAAAAATCAAACTACTGGGCAGCTGTCCCAGCATTCCTTAGGAAGTTTTAAGGACTTCTAATGCAATTAAATGTATGGTAGATTTTGATCCTAGAGGATAATGAATTCTCTTTTTTTTCTGCATTAACATCCCCAAAACAATCTTGAGTGGGGAGGATGAAATTAAAACACAAATTTCAACATTTTTCTGTAATGGTGGTGACTTACATGTTATGGATGAAAGGACAGCACAGTCACCACTGATTAAAAAAAAAAATAGAAGTCAGAGCATTCAATTCATGCACAGGTTTTAGTTTTCTAACTCAAACCAATCCTTATATTTCTACAATTGAGTCTACATTACCAATTATTATTTTTTTTAATAAAGGCTTAAAAAATACCTCAACCAAGAAGAGTTTGTGTGTTGGGACTTGGTTTTGTTGCACGGTGACACCTTCCTTAATAGAAAGAATTTTTATATGAAATCAGCAGCGTGTACCATCCTCATTATATTTAGTTGAGATAAATGCTGGGAGACATCCAGAACCAGCAGACTTTTCTGAAAAATTTCTGGCAGAGATACCATTTTTTTGATGAGGTCCACAAGAAGAACTACTGTAAAAATTGTTTTCAAAGGCCAAATTTATATCTACACTAGGAAATAATGTGGCCCAGTAGTAGGAGCAGATATGTAAACCAAAACAGTTTGTATTGCGGATGGAACGATCTTTATATCATTTTCAAGGAGGAAGGGATCACTCTGAGCAAGCTGTAGTATTGTCCAATGAACCATTCTGGATTTCAATTCATTTGAATGTTCCTGGGCAGCACTTTTTTTGTTTAATCGGAAATAAATCCAGGTCCTGCTTCACAAGCCTGTTCCATGATGTGAACAAAAATAATCATAGGCAACTGGGAAATTAGCTTCAAAAATGCTGATCCAAATTAAAATGCTAATGTAAATATACAAAAGTAGCACTGTAGTATACTTATCTTATAAGTGTAATGTCACCTAGGCTTTCTCAGGCACAGACCAGCCTAGATGCTTGTGTGTTGCAATGAAAGATGAAGGGGAGAACTCCCGTTTCTCTGTTCTTCAGCTGAAATCAGTATCAAAGAAATATATCTGAAGAAAATTACTAAGTAGAGTGGGCAATAATATTACACCCAAGCACAGTGTGGAAACTCAGTAATGATGTATGCCTGTGTGAGCGTGGGTTTACCTGGAGACACATATCTGATATAAATGTAAACCTGAACAAACACAAAATCTCTACAGATTATATGTTCAGTCATTTGTCCTATAGATTACAGCAAATCCACAATACAGTCTACTTGTCTCATGTTCTTCTTCACTAGTATTTTTCTACATGTCCAAATTTTGATAAACTTTGGATTCAGAAATTATTTTTGTTCCCCTGGATTAAATAACTAGCATAGAACTCTAAAGCACACTTCCATTAAGTAAATTTCCTTATATCCATCACCCTATTAAAGCTTTTTCTAGATAGTGTCTTTAAATTGTGGAGACAAGAGGTACCACAGGTAAGTTCATAAACTAGGCAGACTTCATAGCAATAAACCTTACTGAAGAATTTTACTCAGTTATATTTATGTGCTTTTCTTCATCATGCTTCTGCATGAAACAACTTATATCAACAGTCATCCTGCATCTGGTTAGAGGAATGATTACCTCCATTGCATTCTTCAAATGAAACAGGACTTGGTACACAGAGCTAAAGGCTACAAGGCTGATAGGAATGACACACTGAATGATGTGCCAAGCTGATTAAGTAAATCCTTCTTCAAATAGAACCAGTTATACAAAAAAGTGACAGATGTATATTTTCTGCTGGGATTTATAGAACCATCTGGCCTTGTAATTTCCAGATGGAAGTTTCACATTAAGTTCTTACACTGAGATTCTAAGGTAGTTGAAAGATCTGGGTTTTCCTTTTCTTGAGCATCTACAGAATAGATGAAGTGCTCTCAGCACTTGCAGTTTTTGCTGACTAATGAAAATTGATTTTTTACATAGCATGAGACCTATTACATTGCCAAATATTCCCTTAATAAATTCATTTTATTAAAAGCTGCTGCATGATTAATGAAAACAGTATCTTCAAAGATATTTGCAAAAAGTTAAGAGTTCCACAGCTCATAGCAAACTTTATTGAAAAAATTAGGGTATAAAATTGTTTTCATTCTTGTATTTGAGTTTAGCTGCTACATTTTACTGCCTCTCAGTGCTGCACTGTCCTGTTCTACTCTCCCTCTGTGCTTTGGTTGGTACACCAGTAAAGCATAAACCCCAACAATATTTTTAATCCATATTTAACTAAGTCTGACAACAGAGACAGTGACAACAGAGTGTAAGGAGTGTTGTGGGAGCTTAAATTGTTTAAAATTATCATTTTACCCAATTTATCTCTCAATCTGTGAAATTCCTTAACCACAGCCATTATGGAAACATAAAAGTTATTAAACAGGATACTAATTCTGATTTATAAACCATAAGTACTGTAAAATTAGTGTTCCTTAGACAAAACTACAGTATCATAAAGTTGATTGCCAGTCTGCAACCTTTAAATGCTAAAACTGAATTACAAAGACATTAGTACTGGTCCCACTCTTGCATCAGCAGTTCTATCTTCCACCATAAGTACACGCCACAAGTTGATGCTCAGAGATCTTACATAGTCTACAAACACACACATAAAGTATGTTAGAAACTCAGAACTTGACCTCTATTTTTCTAAGGTATTTTCTAATTTTTTTGAATTAAAAATATCTTAAGGGGTACAAGTCCATGGATAATAATGCTTTGTAAATATACAACTACAACACTGGTTCATGAGCAAATACATTTTTCACATCTTATGAACTTCAGAAATCATCCTGATATTCTCATAATAATATTACAAATGAATGCTAATATCCTCATTAGGCAGATACTGAAATATAGGAAATTACACAAGAAAAATATTAGGCATCAAAAATACCTATTTCATGTCCAACACTAGCTTCTTCTTTAAATAGCTAATGTAATAATTAGGTTAACATATGCTTTAAAAAAACCCACAAACTTAGTGAGGAAAATTTGCATTTCATAACATTTAATACACTGCCTGACCAAGAGTAATCACCTGTCACTAAACACAAACAGTATCCCACTTCTTTAGAATGGGGGAATGGGAGAGAGAAAGAAGGAAAGTAATAAAAAAAAAAAACAACCCAAAAAACAAAGAAACAAATAAAAACGAGCAAAAAAACACCCACAAAAACCCCCAACAAATAAAAAAATTCCAAACCCCAGTTTTCACATACTCTTTAAAAGCATTCTAAATTGCTATATATATTTCCTTGCTATTTGCACCTGGGCCCTTCAGAGTCTTCAGCTGAACTGGAAAAATATATTCCTAAGAAACATTTTTTTAACAAACAAAAATGTTAAAGGTACAATTAGATTAGCTAACATTCAGCAACTATGATTCACTACTTACAGCCCTGAAAACATTTCAGCTTGACCTTGTCCTCCCAAAGATGCTATTCTGTATGCTCCCTTAAGTCCTTCAGCTCCATGAAAAGCTCTCAAAGCTTCGGTTTTATTGTCATTATGAAAGCAGTCTTTTGTAGGCATTGTAACCTTCTAAGCATGAAATAGTCCATGCTAAAGCCCCACAGTCTTGTTGAGAGCTTAATACTTTTATGAGCAATGTTATTTGCTGTTTCAAGGTCTTCCACAGCTACAAACAGAAACCAAAATCAACATTAGACAGCCTGGCTCCTGAACAAAGGAACATATATTGTCTAGAAGACTGGAAAAAATTAGGAAGTCATACTTTGAAGTTAAATATTTTAGGTTATAAATGATTTGACATCAAAGAAACAAGTCATGTGTATTTAATGGTATAACTTCTCACAAGATTAAGATCTACTCACTTAGAAAAAGTTGCATGAACTAAAAGTAAGAAGCGATAGAAAAATGAAGGTCAGACTGGAGAAAGTCTCCAATATACAGGGAAACTCCATTTTGTCTACTCATTTTAGTGCTTTTCTGTTTGTGCTTGAAAACCTAAGAACTTTGCAAACAGTTTTGTTGGGTTTTTTTTTTCCCACATCAACACATTTTATTTGTAAATGCAAATGGAAAGATGTTTAGAAAAGTTAAATTGCATGTAAAATATCCCAAATAAGAAATGCTAAATGTTGTTGCAGTTTTGCATGGGGGAGAGACATGTGATATGGTTTCTCAGGCTGATCTATTTCTGTCATGACAAGGCAGTATTTAGAGTTTCAGCTTTGATGGAAGCCTTTTCCTCCCTTTTAGTGGAGGGGTTTAACTTCTGAAACTGAAATTGGTATTGGGTCTTCCAAGATGTCTAGAGGCTGGATGATAGGTTTGTTTGTTTGTTTCGACAGGAACCATAAGTTCACCTTGGCTCGTGAACCTTTAAAAGTGTCAGCTCTCCACAAATATTGTTATCTGTCACTACAATACATACTAAGGTGAATGAGCAGCTTAACAATCTGATCCATCTCACATGAAAGTTCAAGAAAAGGCTGCAGGCAACTTTACTTTTCTGGATGTGAATCAAGCTTCAGTAAATTTGCTAATCCACAGCAATATCTCTTCTACAAATATCTCAGCAAAGCACTTCTCACAAATGTACCCCTAGGAACAACTTACATGACAGCCTTGTTAATCAACCATTTCACAATTGCATGGAACTTCATAAAATTATATTCTGCTTTGCTTTTCTTTGACAATTTTCCCCAGCTAGTCTACATTTTTGTATCAATCTGAGTTCTAAACTTGATTGTATCTCTTTTTCCTGCTACAGCCACCTGTTTTCTACTGCTTTTATTCTGAGATAGAGGTCTTCAATTTTTAGTACAGTAAATCTCAACTATAAATTTGGATTGCATTTCAATGATTAGTTTTATTATACAGTCAAAAAACTCTTATCACTAAAACCAAACTTCAACGCTAATACTAAAACTGATATTAAGGAGGGACAGAGAAAGAAACTGGACAGTGAAGAGGTAATGGGAGAATCAATTAGGAGACTGATACATAAAATAAAGTATATTAATGTGCAATTGGCTACAAAGTATGTTATTTTCTCTTAATAAATTAATAACAGTACTACCTTATTTTTTTAAAATGTTGTAAGGCTGACGATGTTTGTGTGTGTATTTTAAAGGAGATAAACCAAAAGAGATCAGCAAATTAAACAGAAAGCCTAGAAGGTCAGAGAAAGGAATAAAAGGGATTATTCAGAGCAGGAAAAAATATGTAAGCAGAACACTCGAAGAAAGAAAGCAAACAAAATGTGTAAATGTCAGGCAGAGAAGACTAGAAAGAGTTTAAGAAGTTGAGGAAAAAAGAGAAAGAAAGGATTTACTTAAAATTAAATAAACATTATTGTTTGCTCTTGCAAAAAAATTCCTAAGAAGACTCATGGAAAAATAAAAAAAATGAAAAGAAAAAAAAAGGATTTTGTGTGACTCGGAGGAAGCTTTCATCAGTACAACTGTAAAACCAAAGTCTCATTCAGCCAACGGAGAACAGGGTTGATCAGCAGTTGACCAAATCTAAAAGCAACTGTTGCAGAAGTATGAATAATTCCCATCATTTACACGGGGGTTTTCACCTTGTAATTGCCCATTAGCTTCATGCCACACTCACCAAAGATCTTGGGTAGCCAGTGACTGAATGCATAAGTTACGTTCCAGCACAATCAATCTTTCTGACATCCTTATCGACAACATCTCCATCCCAGCAGGAGTTCATTTTCAGCAGTCCTTGTGCCCTGTGGTTACGTCTGTGAAAGCACAGCGTATGCAGAAGGGATAGTCCCAGCTTCTTGTTTCCTCCACAGTCTGCTGTAAGAGTTTTCATTTTCTTCCTGTCTTTACTTAGCTGTTGAAATGCTGGCAAACAGCAGTAAACGCTTTCAAGATTGAAGATGAAAACTTCTTTTGTGGAGATGATCTTGAGTAGTTTTGTCTCAGGTCTTCTGAGTGTCTCTCAGAGCTTCTACACACATAAGAATCATTAATATACAATATCAGATGGTTAATTTGCTCCTTGCATAAACTGAGTTTATTATGAAAGAGAGCATCCTACTGCCGCAAACTGGCTCAAACGAAGAGTGTGTGTTTGGAATTTATTGCTCAGGGGTCATCATGAGGAGTAACAATGGGAAAATGAGGATTCAGTCCTCTGTACAGAGCAGAGCTAGGTGTCAAGTGCTCACATCTGGGACTGGGATTACGACAAACCCATAGCCACAGTTCTCTGAACACTAGTATGGACAGCAGGTTCAACATAAATTGTGCAGCCAAGAAAGCTAAGAAGTGGCCAAGGAATTATTAAAGCCACCTTAGATCCTGATTACAGATTTGACCTCTCAAAAAGCTCAAGAAAGCCCTCAACCATCAAGCTCAGCACTACCAGGGCTATAGAGCTGAGCACCTCAGCTGAAGCTAGCTTGAGCTGAAGTACTACTTTTGAATAAAATCTAGAACTGGTTTTAGATCTTAAAATTAGAAATCTTCCTGCAATATATGCAGAACACATTGGTTTGATTTTAAGTATTTAGAGATTTAATTCAGTGAAGTAAGACTAATGCAGCAAAAAAAAAGCTATGCTTCTGAATACCTTTCATCAATTAGCAGGCCTGCTATTTCATCCTCATTATCACCAGAAGTCCATCTACAAAATGTCATTTATAACTTTTTTTTTTTTTTTCAGAAAATGTTTCCAGACTTCCTTACACCTAGGGTTTTTTTTTTTGTACAAACCCTTGCCAAACACTCAGAAATAATATTAAATGCATTCACTTGCTTGAGTTTATAAATGGATGAAGACTAACAATTGATTAAAAAACAAACTGAATTTTCAGTGCCTCCAAGCTAACGTGCAGCAACAACATGGTGCCACTTTAGTTTTTCATGCTAAAATTACAGAAGAGTATAGTAATCAGGATTTTCTGGGTTTTTTTTTGCAGGGATACTAAAGACTGGAATTTCACATAAACAAACAAACAAATGCAAAAAACAAACCCAAGCAAAAAAATCCTGATAGGAATGCACTTGACACTGTCAAGCCTTGTTAAAATAATACTCTGTTAAGGAAATTTCAGGCAGAAATTGAAATACTATAGAATACTAGAATCATTTGGGATGGAAAAGACCTTTAAGATCATCGAGTCCAATCATTAACATAACACTGCCAAGAACTTTGTCTGTTCTGTGAGAAGGAGGTATTATTGTTAAATAAACTAACTTTTTTAATGGTATCCTCTTTTGTTGCTCATGTTACATGAATTTTCTGTAGGTTGGCCTTTATGTAAGACCACGTAAAGTAGTAATATGGGAAATGACTGAGAAATTCATAAGTACTAAAAATCTGTTTCCTGGCTTTGCTTAGTATTTGATACTGCAATTAAAGACAGACAAACAAACAAGCAACTCCAAAACAAACAAACAAACCTCCTAAAATCCAAAACCAATTCAAACTGCTAAAAGGCAAAACCAGGTTTTTGAGAATCATAATAAAGCATTATTTTTGCAGTTAAAGAAAGAAACAGGAAGTAAGCAGAATAAAGCTGAACAATTTCTGTGAGCAAAGATAAAAGAAATTCTTGTTGTGGGGAGAAATTTATTCTTTGGAGTTAATTGCACTGTCAAACCTGCTGGATGACATAAAGAATGGATGATTCAACACAGTTACTGCTTGTCTATCTTGTGTTACTGCAAAAACAACTTCACAGTTCAAACAATTTCTCGCTTTAAAAAGTTGAAATTTTGTGTGACATAAACAGCATTGCTACACTCTCAAAGAGCAACAAGCCAAAGAAGAAAAAGGTAACTTCAGAATCCCCTACTGACAGACAAAGAATGAACCTTTGATATTAAAATCCCAGAAGAATTCTCATGGGAATAATAAAGTCTTTTTAACTTCATGCAATTAATTGAGATTTGGTTATTGATGATACACAGTTGTCAGCACTATTGCTGTTTAATGATTTTCCCGACACAAATTCCCCCATCTTTCTGAGCTGTGTTACACACAGCACTAGAACCTCAGTACAATATAATAAAGAGCAATTTTGATATCAGCTAAGGGAATCAATTCAATGTTTCTGCACCAAAAAAAAAGCATAAAATAAGAAAAAACCTCCAGAATTTTTTTTTTTTTTTGAGAAAGCTCTATGTTTATTATGAAGCAGACAAACTGATAAACTTTTGATCATAACAAGCCTCTGCATAGCTGAGACTGAGAATACTGTGTTCAAGGGACAGAGAAAATGACTTGTGAAAATGAGACATCTGGGTTTACAGAAATGAAGCAGTTCATAAATAATTTTACAATCCTCAGGAGAGACTCGAGACCCTAAGACATAAACCAAACAATAAACATAAGAAATCTGTCAAAACACATGTTCTTCCTCCCAGTTTCTTTTTGCTCTCTATCAATATCCACTGTCTATAGCTGTGCACTATACTGTAAAAGTGAAATGAGAAAAATAAGGTTTTTTTTGAGGAGGAGGTGATATACATAATGTATTGAACTAATTTGTAAGCATTATGAAAAATCCATGTATAAAGACAACAAAAGTGTCCAAAAACCTGAGTGGTCCTGTGATTGCAATATCTCCATCTCTCTGACAAAGAAATACAAAGATCTCTGTGGGTTGCACTGAAGATCCATCCCACCTCATGGGTTTTTTTCCAACAATGGGCAATAGTTCTTGTCTGGAACAAAGGAAATGTAAAGGGTTACTACCCCAGAATAAGATACCACATTCCTATAATTTTCAGCTCAGGGACTTACTGACACAGAAATTTATATTCCACAGCCTGATTTGATTTTTCTGCCATGAAGAGATCCAACTGCTCTGAGATACCTGGAAAATTTTGAGCATGCTGCTGTAAGAAGTTCTACAGCTTAGTCTGTTTAAGTATTACGTAGCAATCATTCCAAATTCAGTCATCTTTCAGAAAGCACTCAGCTTTCTGAAATCCTTCACAGTTATCTTAATTTCCCTGAATAACTTGTCTTCAACAAATTTTGTCACCTTACTATTCACTCTTTTACAGACCATTTACGTGCCTGTTAACCAGCACAACTGCCACTCACTTTGCTGGTGACCTTTCCACTGTAAATGCAGAAAAAATATTCCTATTCTCTGCCCTTTCTGAATTGTAAATACATCACACAAACATGAAAATACCTTTCTCATATAACTGCATACTGTGGACACTCACTGTTAAGCTACATGAAACTTAGCTCTGGAGAAGTCCAAGAGCAAACCATATGAAGTAAGGGCACGATGCTATGTGAAGCTAAGTCAACAGCAGCATATTCCAAATTGCCTGTAATTTTTTCAGCCATTAATTTATTCTTAAGATATAATTTGTAGAACTGAATAAACAGAGAGGTCAGCATGCATGCTGAGATTATTAAAGCACATTTAGAAAAGTGTCCATTACAATTGTCTCATGTTTTGAATCTTATTACAGCAGTGATCTTCAAAGGGAAGAAAAAAGAATCTATGTGCTAGTATATAAAGTATAAAATTACAATTAAGGAAAAGCTTTCCCTGAGGTCTGTCTTGTAAAATACAAAACTCAATCACTTGAGGAGAGAAATAAGATACAGTATATACTGTTGTTTCTACAGTATGCTGTCTTTTTTATTAACTCAGAAAAAGACTGATACAATAAATGTAGCAAAGATGCAAGCAGTAATTAACTCTAGTGATATTCTTTCATTGTATAATACCCATTTGTCCGTATGGTACCTGTCTCTTTCATCACTTTGTGACATTTAAGAAGTAAATGGTGTTTGTTTGCTTATTAAGCAACTTTAAAATACATTTCATATCACCTTCAATGGTAATTTTTGTTTTCCAAAGATTTTCCTAGCATACATCCTCTGAAAATTGCAGATCAGAGTTTCTCAATAAATTTATACATTGAGATCTCTAGAATTTTCCACAGAAATGCACGAATATTTCAGCTATACCAGCAACATATCATAACTTGACTGTATGCCCATAGGAGTTTTACTAAGTGACTGAGCTAGAAATTTGACATTTATTTTAAAAGAGGTTTACTTGCAAAGCAGGACATGCTTAACTGGTACAATAATATAAGGATCTGAAGACAGCTGCAAGAGATGGAAACAGATTTTAGAAAAGGATACAAGTTTGGAGGAAGTCCTAATCTAACTAGATTTTATGTGCTTGAGGATTTTGAGTGCCTTCCTGGTACTTTGTTCTAGGTAAAGTCCCCCTCCCCTTCTCTCCTCTCCCCTCCTCTCCAAGACAGTTTTCTACAATATAAACCCAGGCTATAAAAAATTCACAATAAAGCTAGAGAGTAATAATTTACAGAGATGAGAAGGTCCTCTATTACTTTTGGGTTGCACATTCAGCCTATGAGATCACTCTCACCTTCTACGGGATCGTGACAGGTCAACTCACACTGGTTGTGATCCCGCTGGGCCCTGTGAACAATGTATAAGGTTTCAGTAGGCAACACCAAACAGCATCCATTGTGTGGAATTCAGCTTCTTATTTTTTGTTTTCCCCACTTCTACAATATTTTATTTTGACAAAAACCAGATCACATTAGTCACATTATTAAGTTAAAATTCAGCATAGACCTTATGGAGTATGATTACTCTTGTTAATGTCAGGTTCAAAATTGCTTGCATTCATAATTAGGTTTTACTGACTAAAAAGATCCAAGCCAATAAAGAAGAAATTGATAGACTACTCAGTCCAGTGAATTGTTAAATCAGCTTCTCATCCCTTGAAAAAATTAAACAGCTTAATTTTAGAGACCACGTTGTGGAGCAAGTGATGGGTTTTTAAGCACCATATGCTGTGTGCTTCAAGATTTGAGATAGGAGCTGTCGCTTGATAATGCTGCTGGGTGACATCTTGGGAAGATCAGCACCTCTTGTGAAGGAGAACAGTAAGATGTTCCTACATTATGTGATCCTACATCTAGATGGAGGATCACATAATCAAAATATTTGCTTTTATTTATGGTTTTCCATCCACTTAATGTGTTGCAGACAAAGAAGGGATCATTACTGACTCAGAGGAAGAAAGAAGTGCACAGGATGTTGACAGTTTGCACAGTCAGCCAAGTAGAGTTTGTGTAAAGTGTTCAAGTTTCTCAAGTTCTAGTGGTCTCCTTATTGAAATAACTGTGCTTCAGTCAACCTGAAAGCATGGAGGAAATTCTAATTATTAATGGAAGCGATAGAATCTGCATTATAAAAATCTAATCAGACTGTATCATAAATTCAGCTCGTTTCAGAATTTCGTGGAGATTTCAAGTAATCCTACCAGCAAAATACAGAGTGAAGTTAGGCAACTTCAAAATATATAATCATTTACACAACAAATAATTCCAGCTATATAATGATTCTGGGATTAGTTCCACTACACAGACTTCAAAAATCACAAGATTCAAAAAACTGATGTTCAACATATTAAGTTGCTTGTTAATTAGATGTTCTATTGGAACATGGAATCCCTCACCCCAGGAGTTATTTTCTAATTTAAACTAAAATTGTCAAGGGATTTACTATAGCATGTAATTGCTATTTAGCCAGGCCAAATTCTGAGGTAGTGAATCCCTGCAATTTTCAGAGCTTTCAATGGCAGATTGTGGCCCACTGTGCAATTCACTACCTAGCTACAAATAGATTAGTTATTCTTGTGTTCAACAATAGGAAACAGTGCCAAACTATTACAAACCCGATATGATCTTATTTTATAAACACTTCTTCAGAAGTATTCACTCTAAAGACGATCATATATAGTAGTGTTGTAATCAAAACTGATTTCTTCTTAAGCATTAATGATGGTTATTAATTGTATAATTAAAAAAATAGGGTAAACCTTAATAATATGGTAAACTAATATATGACGTAGTATCCCAGCTTAGAATAATGCACAGCTCAATTGAAATTAAGACTGGAAGCTAGAAAGAATGAGAAAATGATGGACACAGAGTTAAGGGGTGTGTGGATCATGACTGAAAGGCTCATGATACTTTTTATTTTTTAATACATGAATATAACATTACTCTGCTGTATAAAAACAAGTTGCCTCTTTTCTTCTTTGGTGCTTTGTAGTAGAATGTAAGAGACAATTTAAAGGGGTAAGCAAAGTTCTTCTGCAGAGTAAGTCATCAAAAGAATGCCAAGTACTGTTTGGAATGTTTATGCAGAAAACAAGTAATTCTTGGTGAATCCAGAATGTTTTCATGATTTCTAAAGATAAAATGAGAAATCAAGCTACAAAATTGATTTAGGTGTCTCAACTACATTAATCATAAGTCGTAATGCATTTATAGTGTCGCATATTGAAAGCGACAGGATTTTTCTTTGTATTTTACTTATAATACATATCCTTATTTTTCTTATTACATATATGTCATGTAGCCTAGGAGCATGACCTGCTGTAAATTTGATTGTATCATTTTGGCCCTTGGGCTGCACTATAAAATTTGGCAAAGCATAACAGGAGGAAAAAAAATCAAATGGGACTTAAATGAAAACTTTGTCTGGTTTTAGTTCTTCTGCTTTATTTTCAAGTGATCTTCATATTATTATTTATGATAATTATAGCAGCTATAATAAACAAGTGTACATACATATATTAATAATGAAGTAAACACCTTAAAAAAAACCCAAATAAGCTTTTAGAACATTATTAGGGCCTTGGCAATACGCTGGAGGAGCATAAGCAGAAAAATGCTTTATTGCTGCTTTACTGTTACTAAGACATGGGAACTCTGGCTCCTTGTCAGGATACGGGAACATCATCTTTTGATTTGCTTTGATGCATGATGGCAAGGGGAAAGAGTATGGAGGACATCCATAGTTCTCCAGGTGCCAAAAGGTAAAAGATAGTCCGCGTCAAATGTCATTCAAATAAAGGTTCTAAGACTCTCGGTTCATCTAAGGGCCAGTGGCTAATCCTGATTTTCTAAAAAGAAAGTCCCAGAAAAATAAATAGGGAAGCAGAAGAATAAAGGCAGCCTGGCTGGTTACAGCTGGAATTAACAGTTTGCAGACTGGAAGATTTGAAGGTCTTTATGATGAACTTTGAACTTCAGAGTAGTGGTTGTTCCTAAAATGCAGGTAATCCTGTCTCAGCATCAGTGAAGTTCTTTGACATGTTGAATTATTTTAACCTGAATTTCCTAGTATTTGATTTCAGGAAGAGCACAGAAATCTTGTACAGCATTTTGAATCCAGGGCATTAATGTACCTACTCAACTTACTTTCATGTTGGCACTTTCTCTGCCAATGTACAATGGACACCATTTAGTAATCACACTTAATTTCCTTAGAAATCTGTTGCAAAGTTTTTACAAAGTTAATGACTACAAGACTGGATTAATATATTTTAATGCCAACTATTTGTTATGTCTGTGAACAAAAAGGGAGCACTTACTATGGAAACATTCCCAAAACCTGTGAAGACTTAACTGCCTGGAGACTAATTTCAACTATTTATAATTTTTCCCCTATAAGAGCTGTCCTGCAAAATTAATTCTTGTTAATTATGGTATCACAAACAGAAAACACTAATTTTGTTCCAGAGCAGTTCAGTAATGACAATATATCATCAACTATAACGAGACTTTTCTTTAAGGACTTAAGGTGCAATCCTTTCAGTGGATGTTACGGTAGTGAATATTCTAGAGAATCAACTTGAAATGCATAATAAATACGTGCAAAATTTGACACTGATTATTGAAAGGGAAAAGCAGAGACTAAAATACAAATGGATTTATCATTGTCATCTGTCTCTTGTCACTAGCTAGCTAGTATTCTTGAGAAGCCATGCTTTAACTAGGAAAATACTGGAAATTGAAATGACCTTTAAATTAGAGACAGTGTGGCATTTATAACCTGGTAACAATTTACCTTTTTTTTACCTTTGTCAGCATAAAATCTCACAAGTACATCTCTGACTCTGAAAATGTTTATAACATCACTTAAAAAAACCCATTTCCACTGGCAATTCTTGTTAAGAATTAACATAATTTTTATATTTATCACATAAATTAAGATTTATAGTGTGATTAAAATTAGTCATGGCAATATCCTCCTTGCCATTTGTAAAGAGGCATAATGGGAATAAATGCTGATTTACAATATTAATTATTCTAAGTCATAAAAGCCCTGTATCTTCCTCACACACTGATAAGTACATTTCAATGTGAAATCTTTTCCTTTCTTATTTATCACTTCTCAGACAATCTACAGGGGGATTTTTCAGGTTTCACTTCAGTTACTGAAGCAAAATGAAGAAGTACAATAGACAGAGACATGAAGCATCTGTTAAAATGCCAAAAAAAAAAAAAAAAAAAAAACTCTTAAAAAATACAATCTGCTTTAGAAGGAAATAAAAGCTGCTTTTTGCACACCAGTTGGTTGATTAATGATACAGCTGAAGAAAATTTAAAAAAACCCAATACATAAGAAGTTGAAGGACAAACAGATGGTGACCTCCAACATGTTGTTTTAAAGATGAGAAACCACACTTCAGAATCTAATGATGCCAGTGATATGCATACTAGAGTTCTCTTAAATCCAGACACAGGAGCTCAAAATATAGATACAGGTTATTACAGTGGAAATCCACGGTTAGACAATTTGAGATGAAAAATAACTTTTTTTTTGGTGTCAAAAAATAATATATTAAAATTACATAATATTGCAGGGCGGTCAGAGATAGTTAAATATAAGACAGCATCTGTTAAGAACTATCCAGCCAGAAGCAGTTATAGCTGGTGAAGATGATGAATGACTATACAAAGAATAAGAACAGGAAAACAATAAAATTAATTAATTGCTATGCACAACACCTTCAAATCTAAGCTTTAGTTTAGGAAATGTTAAGTAGTCCAATAATATATAACAGTAGCAGTAGGGAGTTGTTTTGGAAACTGATTGCTCTGATGGCTGGGGAATTATTCAAAGTCAGCATATAATCACCACTTTTTTTGCCAGTGCTGATGCTTAAGATACTTTTCTACTTTTCAACCTTGATTATCTTTCTCTTGCCTTTCTCATTTCCTCTCTTTCACTGTGGTTTTGTTTTACAATGAAATTGAAGACGAAAGTTGCACTTCATTTGTTCAAATAAATCAGTCTCAGAACATGGCTGACCAACTTGTAAGCAGTACAATTAAAGCTGGTCTCACCAGGTACAATGATTCTCAGATTTTCTCAGAAGTTGAAATGCCATCTGTGACCCTTCTTAGCACAGTATTTGCTTTTCCTCTAGCAGTAGCAATGTCAGTTCATACTTTTTCACCATGCAAAAAATGCACAAATCTGTATTTTGTCACTGGTCATTCTCAAAACAAGAGTTTTCTTTGCAATTCTCACTTTACTAGTCTCTAAAACTAGACCTCAGCTGGCCAGAGAAATGAGCTGACAAGAGCCTTATATAGTTCAACAAAGGGATTCACTTTTGCACTTTCCAGCACAATCCAAAATTTTGCAGAGCTCTCCAATACCAAGCAGAAAAGGCTAATTTGATCCCAAATGCCATTTGGAGAGAGATATCACCCAAGGGTAAGTGCTAGCCAGAGTTCCTTTAACAGGCTGCAGGACAGAAACAGCATTAAAAGTCAGGGAACTCTCTCTGTTTTGACAGAGACACGTACAAATGAATGGTTGAAATAGAGTACAAGAGAGTAGGTGAGATGTGGCAATCTGAGATAAGGTCCTAAAACATGTATCATCCCCTATCCTATTTTACCTACTTGTTCTCACAGTAGATTACCTAAAGTAATACAGTGATTGCCTGTAACGTTTTCTCTCCCTTTGTCAAATCATAGCTGTATAACCTTAGTTTCAGTTGGCTTTGCTTAGCAACAAAAGCTGTTAGGAAATTATATTTATTTAAAAGCAACGCCTCTTTGATATGACAAGCTTTCATGTATTTTGAACATCGTTATCAATGACATACAGGAAGGTAAAACATTTATATATGTTGTTATAATGTAATAACTTCTAAGGATTAAATTATGCTTTTTCCTTCTTCATTTATTTTCAAATATTACCCGAGTTTAATCCTTAGATATATTGCTGCAGTGAATGAAGTGAAAAATAGCACAGAATAATCCACGAGATTCATCGTGCAGTAACAAATGCAGCACTATAGCTTCGGCTTAACTGAGTTACTGGGCTCCCAGCACCATCTTCACACTGTGCTTACCTTCTACAGTGACACTTGCTTTTGCTTAGAAAAAATCCTGATGATGCCTAACATGACAGGTAGAAGAATGTCAGCACTGAAAATGAACCTCGATGCACCTAGTGACTTTCCATCTCCTCTTGTCCAGCAGTGACACTGAATAATGGGAATTGGTTTAGTGGAGGAGAAAGAAGGAAAATAAAGTAAAAGAGTGTTTTGTTTATTGCATTTGTACAATCGTATACTGTGTACCAGAGTTCTGTTACCCCTGAAGTATTGACTAGAAATAGAACTCCAAGGTTACCAGAATTCCCTAAATTCTGCCACAGGTTCACCTGTATGATCCCAGGCATGCACAGTGGTGGCTAAAAATCCAGATGTCTACCATTAAACTGCTTCTCGCTATTAAAGTCATCATCCCTTCTACTATTTTATGTTTATTACACTTGCTTTGGGATTATAAACAAGAAGATGATTTGTTTACTTAAGATTTTTGTTTACGTTTCTTTTGCTCAAGGCAAAATATTGTTGGCTGAGTGTGACAGCTGCTGAAAAAACAACCAAACAAAGCAATATTTTCTATGAATCTGAATTAGTATATGCTTGCAGTACACCAAGGTTTCAATGAGCTTTTAACAACTGTCCTACAACTGTGACACAGCAGTGTAAATTCACTGGGTGAACCACATGGAACGGGTTGCATTTTTTTTTCCCAGTGAATATGTATTTAAAAAAAAAAATGGGAAAAAAAGAAGAAAAAACCAGTTTTCTACATGAGTTATGTTTCTAAAATATGTTTGTGAAGTAATAGCCATACATGTGGCAAACACATCATTACTAACACTGCACATTCAAAAACATACTTGATAAGAATTTAAATCCCAAGAGCAAGTACTAGACTTACCTTACACATTTTGCATTACAGACAGATCCATCTTTTCCTTGAATGTAAAAGATGAATATTTAATCATAACAAGCCATTTTCACTAGTTATTTTAAACAACCTTGTTTATGATATCCATATATTTTGAAAGACATTCTTAAATAGGAAATGTCAGCTAATCAAATTGCTTTTGGTATTTGGGGGAGATCAGTAATAAATATTCTTGAGAAGAATACTGGATGCACAGCCTGAAGGGAGAACATCGCCTCTTCAGTCTCTTTTTCAGGACAAGTAGTTTGATCCTTCCCAAAGAGACTGAAAAGTTTATGCTATTTTTATAATTTAGGTATTACCAATCAACCCCCTCTGTTGATTTCAGGAAGAAGTGTGCATTACCTGCCTTCAAGGGGAGAGGATTTTGCTGCGCAGTGACACAAGTACAGGTTCACAGTGTGTTTGTCTTAGTGCAGTAAATACGAGCTGATGAGTTAAAACCATGAAAACTTAGGAACTGACAACTGTATCAACACTGTCATATTTGTACCACTCTAGCATGACTGATGGAGTGAGCATCTTTAAAGCAAGGGAAAGAGAATAAACCACATTCAGCACCGTGTATAAAGGTATGAGGCGTGTAGGGGAAACCCTCTCTTAAGTAACAGAGTGTGGGCTTCTTTGTAACGGAAGCAACAGGCAAAATTACCTTTGTTATCTCCTCTGTGTTCAGATTATCAGGAAGGATTTGAAACTAAAGGACAAAATACATTGCTCTGAGGATCTGTAGGGTAGCAGAAAACCTGTATAGAAATGGCTTCTCCATGACACTCCTACCTTTGACAGACTGGAGAAAACATCATTTGGCTCAAAAGAAATTTCACTATATTCTAATGGCTGCTTATGGACTAGAAAGTCAAAAACCTGCACAGAGCAGTAGTCAAAGTGATGTTGTATTATTAAATTATTATATACATTGTATATATATACATAAACACACATATTATAATGTGCATATATTAATAATATAACTTTATTTTTAATTATTGAATATCTAGTTTAATTTTTAAAAGTATTTTTAGCATGGAGGATGTCATATTTCTACTTCTCTATCTGCAGTATTTTCCTATCTTGGCTTATGATAGTTTAAAATAGCAGAAAATTTACTGTTCCTTTTTGGGTCATGTTTTAACTGAAATAAAAGTGGGGATAGAGAGGGTTGCTCGAGGAAGAAGCTTTCAAAGCAGAACTTTTAATTAACATTTTAATGTCCTAATAAACTATCAAAAGAGTAAGTACTTTAAAAATCCATTGATAAAAATGAAAAGTCTTGTCACCTTAATTTGCCATAAGAGCTCAGAAAAATAGGGTGACATTAAATTAAATATAGCTGGTAATCACCTCTCACCTTAAGCTAAATTAATTGGAACATAATTGAATTTACAATTAAAGGCTTCAGAAACTTTTTTTTTTTAATTACAATTTTGAAGGTTCTAATTCCAGTACATATTAAAACTTTCAAAGTAAATTGTATTTTTCTGTATTTTTGCTATGGACAATGTATGTTAAACTATTTTCATCTCCTATTAAAACTGTCATAAACACACTTATCAGACAGACTCCCAATGCCTTAACATTAGCAAATGATTTCAGACTCTTGGGTTGGGTGGGGGATGCTTTCTGTGTCCAGGAAATCTGGACAAGTTGGAAGCTACAGGTTGAAGTTCTGCTAACTCTGCACAAGACAATGTCCTTGATGAGTCAACTCAAGGGACGAAGGAGGCTGATCAGATCATGCCTCAAAGTCACCTCATATGAGCACGGCAATAGTTCATCAGTTGTGTCCTTTTCAAGACAACAGCTCTTGCCAGACCTTGGAAAGAAGAAACGTTGTAATAAGAGAGAGTGAAATAAATTCTTCAGAAGTTAAGCAATGTCCTAATCTCATACAGCTGGCAGCTGACATTTTCTGAAGATTTTATTTTTCTTTTATTTTTCTTTTTGTTCTCTCTACCTTATAAAAATGCAGTAAGGTTTCAATCAGTTAAACCAGACTGCTACTAACGACAGCTACATATCTTCTGGTTGTCTTAGAGAATGAAAGAAGTGACTATTTTTTGATAAAAAATGCCATGGAAACATACACTGAGTTGGGTTGCAAAAAAAAAAATTTTGTATTTACCTAGAGAGAATATATTCCCTTCACCCATACTAAATCCAATTACTTTTTAATATCTTTGAGTATTTTCTCATTTTTTAATAGGAAATGATTAAATAGGCAAGGGTTTATCTCATGTTTCTGGTTTTGTGCAGCACAGTGGCTGCACAGTTATACACTGTATAAATTCTACTTTTCACAAGAATCAGTTTTGAGATACTACCATAATGAAGGAGAAACTGAGGGGAAGACAAAATTAAGATGCTTAGAGTCTGTGGAGCACTCAGGCTAGTTTACTGTAAAAGACCAAAGCCACTTCTGAAGTCCATATGTACCAGAGAGAAAAAGAAATTGTTACTCATAGAACCTCTCTCCAGACAAGCAGGGGCAGAATCACCTCCCTCAGCCTGCTGGCCACGTTGCTTTTGATGCAGTGCAGGCATTCTGGGCTGTAGTTACGCACACGTTGCCAACTTGTGTCCAATTTTTCATCCACCAATATCCTCAAGTCCTTCTCTGCAGGGCTGGTCTCAAAATCTTCATCCCTCAGCCTGTGTTTACATTGAGGCTCAGCCCAAGCCAGGTGCAGGACCTTGTGCTTGGCCTTATTGAATCTGGGTATGTATGAGAAAAATCACAATTATTCTTACTGCTGATGCTTCCTCAAGGGTCTGCATAGGCAAGACCACAAAGGAATAGGCATAAGCTCACTTTGTGCTTCTCCCAGATAAGAGGAAGAATATTTCTTCCAGGTCAGTGGAAGACATTAGCTGAAACAATAGCCACAACTTTACTGCCCATTTGAGCATCTTAATTGTCGTCAACTATTCCGTACTCTGGAAAGAGATTTGGGGAATGTTTGGTTTTTTCTCTTCATCGCTGTCTACTTATATTTTGGAGGCCCAAAGAGGTCTTTACATTGGATGAAAGTCACTTCCAAAAGAAGCAGGCAAAAATAGATCTTCCCAGATGATGGGCTAATTCTTACTTAGTGCTTTCTTGAGATTCCAGGTTGAAAAGATATTATGGTAAACATCAAATTCCACTGAATAAATGTTTAAAATGTCAAATGTGCCTAGTGTTCAGATGAATGACAGCTCTCATCAGAGACTGCTTTCTTTCTACTGCACAGACTCACGTAGGGAGGAGAACCCCTTCTATGATGATTTATTTTCCTGAGCGCTATCATTTGGCTTTAAGAACACTTTTTACTACACAACAATTTCACCGATATGAAAAATATTTTCTTACAAACGTCAGATAAGAAAAAAAGTTTTTCCTAAGAGTTATGTTTTATTATGTCTTGTGTTGGTTCACAGGGATAAGGCTGGCCTGGAGATTGAAGGCTAAATTCTTCAGGACTATCAACATCAAGAACTTCTTGACTGAACAGCCATGAACTTTACAGTTATTTTTGTTTATGTTGTTTATCAAAGTCTGATATGATGCAATTCTGGATTGTCCATCTGAAAGAAATGTGTCAAGATAATAAGGTCAATCTGATTTCTGTCACTTTTAGATATAAAAGCCCCAAAAGTACAGCATTCTAGAAATTCACAGATTAACTTATTCTGAGAAGTTCGAAGTATTATTACCCCCTCTAACAGACAGAAACTAAAGCACTGTGGGTAAAGATGCATGAACACTTCACTTTCACTTCACAAGTTTCCTTGGATTAGTTGTACCATGATAACTGCCCGTTTGTCTGCTTTTGTATGATGTCAGAGTAATGCTACCTAATCTGTCATGCAACAAAAAAAGGATTATGGCGCATTGCAGAATTTTGCATTTACAGTTATCATGTATGAGCTGATGGATGGTACCTTGCTGTGATGCTATGGTTTATGATAAAATTGTGATAAATAAATCAATTTTTCATCTGAGCCTTGACTTGACAAATGAATCCGTAGCAGAACTGCTAAACCTCCTCGATCCCCAGTGTCTACTTTATTTACCATTAGTCTTTAAGGAACATTGCCATGCAAAATTTTACTATAAGATTTTTAGAACCTGGATGGTTTTTTTCTCCTTTTATGCTGCTTACTTTCTTCTAAACCACATATGTATGTATATATATGGTGTAAATACTTCCTTGAATTTTTACAGAAAAAGTGGCCAGAATCCACACATGTAACTCAGATTATTCCGTTCTAAAATTAATTCTAGTGTAACTTTTTCCAGATTTTTTTTTTAATTTATAATATCTGTAACACAAAATAATCCTTTTTCTTTTTTAGAATAACACAAAAGCATTTCTGATAGTAGAAATTTTCTTGAGAAACTTACAGCAGCTCAAGGTGATGACAAGCCAGATGAATCTTTCTATGGTCAAGCCATCAGTGGATAATACTAGGACAGAATAACATGGTTAGAAAGTAGCCCAGCCTCTCACATTCTCTCAATTTTCCAGCTGGAACAGTGATTACTAAAAAAAGCATTCAAGGCATATAAAATCACAGAATCATAGAATCATTTATGTTGGAAAAGACCTTTAAGATCATCGAGTCCAACCATTGACCCTACTCTACCAAGTCCACCACTAAGTTATATCCCCAAACAACACATCTATATGTCTTTTAAACACATCCAGGGATGGTGACTCAACCACCTCCCTGGGCAGCCCATTCCAATGCCTGACAACCCTTTCAGTGAAAAAATTTTTCCTAACCTCCAGTT
>JANIJG010017957.1:0-16091 GCA_024611175.1 Megaceryle torquata | reverse complement strand
GCCTCGACCCAGATGCAGGACCTTTCACTTGGCCTTGTTGAACTTCATGAGGTTCTTACAGGCCCACCTCTCAAGCCCGTCAAGGTGCTGCTGGATGGCATCCCTTAACCTCACCACAGAGCTTGGTGGTGTCATCAAACTTGGTGAGGGTGCACTTGGCCCCACTGTCCATGTCACCAACAAAGATGTTAAACCGCACCAGTCTCAATACTGACCCCTGAGGAACACCACTCATCACTGCTCTCCACTTGGACATCAAGCCATTGACTACAACATTTTAAGTATGAGCATTCAGCCAAGTCCTTATTCACTCAGCTGTCTATCCATTAAATCCATGTCTTTCCAGTTTAGAGACAAGGATGTCATACGGGACAGTGTCAAATACTTTGCACAAGTGCAGGTGGGTGACATCAGCTGCTCTTCCCTTATCCACCAACACTGTAACCCTGTTGTAGAAGGCTACTAAATTTGCTGGGCACCATTTGGCCTTAGTGAAGTCATGTTGGCTGTCACAAATGGCCTCCTTATTTTCCATGTACCCTAGTATAGTTTCCAGGAGGATCTGTTCCATGATCTTGCCAGGCACAGAGGTGAGACTGACTGGCCTATAGTACCCCAAGGTCTTCCTTTTTTTCCTTTTTAAAAATAAGTGTTACATTTTTCCTTTTCCATTCAGCAGGAACTTCACTGGACTGCCATGACTTCTCAAATATGATTACAGACACTTCACTGTACACAGTCATAAAACTACTTCTAATAGTATCAGTAGTGGTCTTCTGAACATCACATGTTATTTATTCATTGTCTTCTAACATCTATGAGGTTAACTGATATGCATTTTTCCTTAATACAATTTTCTTATTGATAGCAATGTCACATTTCAAATTAGGACAGGAATAACATGGTTTTGGCAGTTTTCCAGAATTTCTCAAATACAGTCATTCCTCATGAAGAAGTTGTAAGATATTTGTAAAATTACATTAAAAACAAAAGTACCAGCTTTGCAAGTCCATACTGTATGAAATTCTGTATAGATGGTAACTGTCTTGAAAGGCATTTACCATAGCCAGCATTGCTGAATTGAATAAAAGAGTTGTCTGGAGAAAAGCATTCCAGAAGACAGTTTTTGTAAATGGTTGTTGCAAAATTAACATAATCCTACTGCAAATTTTAGACTGCTAACTCAAATTATAGCTTTGGCAGTAGTTTGTGAGTTGCATTCACCAGCGGGACAAGGTACACATATTTCTGTTGAAGCCTACTTCCTAGATAAAGTAGCTATCAGTATGCTATTGGGTTTGTACTTTAAAGTGTTTTGTTAAAATCTCTAGATTTCAGAGGAAGAAGGATCTGAATTGCTTTAATTTTCTATCTTTATGGCTAAAGAAATCCTAGGTTAAAGCTGCTTTGTTCCAGTTACTTTTATTTACTATTATTTAGCAGAATATCCTAAGTTTAAAAATAAACGGAGTTGTCTGCCTCACTCTATCTGCTGTGGACAGAAAGGTTTAAAATCCCACGAGGTTTTCATTCCTTTAAGTCCTTTTTCATGAAACTGTAGAAGAGAACTAACTTACCTAAACATCACAGAACCTTGGGGGCAAAAAAAAAGATTTGGTGCAAATTCATCTCTAAAAATTAATAGGATGATGGCATTCTGCTTTAGTATAGACACTAGAAACTAGCAGAAATCTGTCTCCTTGAAGCTTTGCAAACCTCTTAGAAATACAGTGTTGGTATATTGAGGAATTTCCTCAGTTTCTTTGGTGTCACTTATTAGATATATAAGAGTTTTGGCACCTCTTCCTTTGGTAATTTGCCATTTCCCACCTTGCTCCCATCTGCTGTTAAGATATATAAAATATGTTTGCTGTTAAAAATTAATTTATTTTCTCTGATTGTTTTGAAGAATATTTAAAAAGTTATTTAGGCAAGTAGAAATTGCCAGATTCAGTTTATAGTCCCAGTTTTGAAGGCACAATCTTCAGCATAGTCAAGCATGGACATTTAATAACTTTTTGATCAGAAGGATCAACCTCTTTATTCACTACAATTCTGAAGCAGCTGAATATTAGGAATTACTGATTTACTTGACATAGCTAGACCAGACACATTGTAATAGTTCTATCTTACAAAAGGATTAAAAGAATAGCACAGACAGGAGTTCCTTTTTCCACAAAATACTCCCTTTCTGAGACTCCTAAATATTCTTAAAAGTATAGAATTCTGTATTCTTTACAAAGTAGATCACAATCAATACATCCCAATGCCTCTCAGTTTCCACATTGCTCATTTTTGCCACTTGAGATTGAAAGGTCTTTTGGACAAAAAAAGTTCTCCTATATGTTTAGAGAGCATCTAATGTTTTCTTATGCTACCAAAGTCTACTTAATAAATATATTTCTTTAATATAGTTTTGGTTTCATCTGCAATATGCTTGCCAGAAGCAGAGGTCAATATATTTATAGCCAGTAAATGGGCAGGAGGTCAGAAACATTATCTAATGTAACTTTTTTCATCTTTAATTAAATTCTATTTGCACGCACTGCAGGAATAGCTAGAAAATTAAGTTAAATAGCTCTGTATTTTAATGTTTATTAGTAGAAGGTCATGATGACAACAGCCCCCTTTTGCAAGATTTGCAATTTAAGTCCAGAAATCAGTTCATATATGCTTTTTACTCAGTTTCAATTTTATATAACCAAAGTTTTCATTTATATCAAAGCACTGTAGTGACAGTTGATAAGAAAATTAGATGACTGCCTCTTGCTCTTCCTTCATGAAATTATACAATTCTTTATCATCATAAGTAGATACAATGACACATTATAGGTCAAGAATAAGAAAACTTAATTGTAACCCTCTATCATATTTCTTATTAGACAAGCAGATTAAGAAACTAAACATCAAGATATTCTCCAGTGTCTATCACTGTGACAAATTACTGCTGAGAGAAGTTGAGACACATGCAATGCAAGGGCCAAATGTAGTGTCAATACAGTTAACTGTAAATTTTCTTCTGATTCCAGAGTAGAAAGTATGGCTTTACCAGCAGTACTATATGTCTTCTAAAACTAGTAATACATACATTTCATATTTTAATTTATAAGTGTTTTACAATACAAGTGATTTTTTTCTTCTTGTAGTGTTGTCGAGAAGCATTGAACATGCTCTTCCCTGGCAAAAGAATGTATAATATCAGTGGCAACAGAATTTATAGTACTAGTATGCTTGGAAGTTTTAAATTGAAGTTGTTGCATAGGAAAATAAGCTTTGAAAGACCACTGAGAAGTTTAGTAATCCATTCACTGCCCCAGGGCAGCGAAACCATTCCAAACAGGCATTTGTCTAATTTGCTTCTGCAAATCCCTAGTTATGGAGAGTTTACAGTCTTCTCACTTAAACTAATGCTTAACTATCCTTACTATTGGTAAAGTCCTTTTTCTGACGTCTAATACTATATCTACCTTGATTCACTTTTACTTAATCCTGTGCCTTAATCCCGTTGACAGCGAGTTTATGCTTTTCTTATTTTCAGCAGTCTGATCTTAGTACCCTCAGCATTCTCCTCCCCAATCAGCTCCAAATACTCCTGTCTTTGCAGATCACCTATCATCATTATTATTATGCACTGATCTCTCATCAGTTATTCTGTTTTACCTTTCCTGAAAGAATAATGCTTACAGTGGGATATAAACCTCTAGTAGATGTGTTATCAGCACTGAGCAGACTAGAGGACACACTTCACATGTCTTTCATGCAGTTTCAACTAGTCTTTTTCTGCACCATTTTTTGTTGAGGCACAACAAAGGTTTTCTCTGATTTTTAAATACAGATTTATTTTCTTCTGGAGTCTCTTAGCTTAATCATCCTCTCTGTACTCAAATGGGATGACACTTTTGCTGTAAACTGTCCAAAGCATTCTCCATTTAACTCTGTAGTTGTGACTGAGCTAGGGATTCTTCCTGTAATGTCCACGCATTGGTCTGCATTAAATTTTGCTCCTTCCATACTCCCGAGTGTCCAACACTATACCAGAAGACCTAGCCACTTATCAAGAAATCTAGTAGGGAGCTACTAGATTAAATTTCATAAAATATAGTCTAGTAAAAATTATGGGTCAGACAACTGCTGTCTGGGGTCTATAACTGCTCTAGAAAAGCCTAGACTGAGAAACTGAAAACATTCAAATGCCTTGTAAAAAGTACCAGACCAAAACCATTTCAAGTGTTATTCAGTGGTATACTCTAAACTGTTCAAGAAGAGACTAGGCACAGATGGTAACCATGAATCAGTTGCCCAGGCATGAAGAAACCACTCTGGAGTGAGAACAAAGATTTTACAGATGACTAGACATTTTCTACACATGCTGCTTAAAAAAAAGCCATAGCTGACCTGATCTAGTGCTGGTGATAGTCTGTATCAGCTGTAGCAGCAGCCTGCATAAGCTGTAGCTGCTGCCTTCCAAAAGTCTTTCCAATCAGCACTATGACTGCATGATTCAATGAATCTGGAAAGGCTCAGCATAAGCCCAGGTCATACCTGCAGAACTGCTGCTTGGCCAGGCACCCCTCAGCTCACCTTACTGCAGATGCTTACTTCTCACTGCAGCACTTTGAACTTGTCCTTCTTGATGGGCATCTTTATTTCAGACAGGCATCTTAATTCACTATGATCATTTTGCATTCTAACCTTGCCCTGCAGAAGGGTATCCTTCCCAGCTTGCTAACCCATGCAGATTTGCCGAGGTGTTCTGCACACTCCATCACTCAAGTAATTAAATATCAAATAGTGCCAAAACAGGAAAAAGCTTGCAATAAACTCTCCAATTTGAAAAAAACCTATTTTGAGGGAACAATTCATTAAGTACACCTTCAATAGTGTATTCTGCTTAATTGTGTCTTTTCTTTCCATTAGTCTTATGGGTATGTCTATAAAGGTATAAAGACAGTAAGGGACAAATTCCTAGCAAAATGTAATGGACTGATTTCTGTCCATACTGCTCTGAGGTGCATCCTTCTACAATGGTAAAGAAATATATTTCCAGATGACCTTCTCCTAGCTTACCATGTCCTGAGAGACAGAAACATCAACAAACCAGTCATTTGGGACCCAAGGCCTCAAGTGAGTTCTGGGCACTTAAGTTCAAGAATATGGTTCAGCTTATTCACTAACCTACTAACAGTTTTGTCTCTGAGCTCAAGCCTGAACTTCATCAGGTATTTAACTGTGGATATAATGACACATAAGAGACCTGTGGTATATAGGTATGTGATAAAGGCTCATCTGTGTACCCACAAAGGGGCAGAGGGACCACTGCAGGAGGGAACCCCAGATGACACCTTGCCTTGACTCCTTCCAAGCCCATCAGAGGAGCCATCAGCCCATCAAAGTCGCCATCAGCCCATCAAAGTCCTATGTCCATGAACTCAGAGGAACACAGCGGCACAGGAACTCAAGCATTCAGGCGATGGGATGTCCTGTCCAGGTCCCTCCCAGGGCTTGTCCAAGGAAAGTCTCAGTCTGAAAGTCCAATTGTGAAACACATCAAAGTGATTCAGTTTTGGAGGAGTACCTTTTGGACTCAGGGAGTCACTGTTTAGGGGGGTGGGACACATTATGAGATGCAAGGGAATTTTGGAATTGCACACGACTTATTAAGGGATATTTAGAGGGGAAACAAAAGGTGGGAAAGGAAGGGATTAAGTGACCTGGGAAGAGACAAGCATGGGAAAACAGAGGAATAAGGGGATAAAAGGTGATGGTGGTGAGTAAACAGGTTGACACACTTGACTGTCCATGCCCTGTGCCTGACCAATGCAGTCTATTCTGTCTTGTTAAATTCCTTTCCATCGCTTTTCTTGGATGAGGACCTCTATTCGATGTCTCTGCCTGTGTGTTTATGGGGTGTTGAGTGCCAGCAACTGGAATGGCACATTGGCTTGCAGGGGCCCATGGTGCCAGCACCTGGAGCAAGTCCAGGTCTGGGTGCTAGCAGCTGGACTGGGACCAGAGGCTGGAGGGCTTGGGTGCCTGGTTGCCAGTGAGTGCAGAGACTCAAGTGAGTGACAGTGAGTGCCAGGCAGAGACAGGTGGGACCAGGAGACAGAGACCTGTAGCCATGGTACAATGACTGAAGCAGGTGTGGATATGTAAGTGAGGGTGCAGATGCCAGACAGGATCAAGCTAGATGAGGTGGCAAGGAGGTGAAGCGGACTTAGAGACAGGGTAATGGGAGGGTTACAGGCAAGACCATGGGAGGAGCTGGCTTTCAAGAGTGACCAAGGGAGTCCAGCTGTATGTATGTATGTCTCTACATGTAAGACCCCAGAGAGCTTGGTCCCTCTGGGGAAACAGAGTCTTGAACGGCTCCCTGTGCACATATACATGTGCATTTGTGAGTGTGCGCAAGTCTGTACCAGGAATGGCAGTGGGGCTGTGGCCTCAAGGGCTTGTATATCCATGTGCCAGCAACTGAGAGCCTGGGATCCAGGGGCAGTTACTGGGATGACTGAGTATCTGAGCCCAGATGTTTGTGCATATGTTTACAGAAATATATGCGTGTGTGTGTGCATGTATACAAATATATATATATATATATAAACACTAATATACCTCTGACCTTAGCCAGAGCAGGATGAGGCTGATGGTCATATCTGTGTCCGTGTGAGTGCCCTGTGTGTCTCTTTGTGATCAGTGGCCAACTGTGTATACATGTGGTGTACACATGTGCTGTGTGAGCGTGTGCATGATGGGAACACACCTTCAGCCTTGCTACTGGCTGAACCTGGGGCATGAAGCTGCAGCAGCATTGCCTTCCTCGAGCTGTCAGATCTAGACTGATATTTTACTCTAACAATAGGTACCTGAGGACCTTTGCACTGCAAAAACATGTCCAGAAGTGCCTGAACACCCTCTGCATTTAAATAAAGTTTCTAATTTACATATACTCTGATTGAATTGTGCTCCTAGATACAAAAAAAAAAAAAAAAGGAAAACTGTGCACTCAGTCTAATCACACTCTAAAGGTACTGAAATGGAGATCAAAGTAAAGTCCCTGGCAATTTCATAATGCACACGGCACCACTTATTTATATGACATCACATTAGTTATATTAAATAGAACTATGGCCTTTCTAGACGCTTCTTTCTACTTTATGTAAAGTAAATTAACATACCACAACATCCGATAATCAGAACTGTAAGGAAAACCAGGGCTAAAGTAATTGCGTTCAAGAATTGGTTACTGTTTGTCTAACCCATCACTAAATTACTTTGTCAATTCATGAAGGATATATATCTGAGAAAACATACTGTTTGATTTGTTACCGATAAATCCTGGAAATATTATTAAATTACTTATTTCTGAACTATTTTTTTCCATTATACAGTTAACTGTTTGAAAAACATATCTTGGATGTGTTTGCACAGCTCTCATTGTCTGTGCTGTCTGAAGAAAGCTGACACTCATCTCACTTCATCTGTTTTGTTTTTCATTTTAATTGGGATATTGTTACTGATTTTTTTCTTTTCTCTTGCTTTTTTCTCATTCTTGTTCTGATTGACATATTACATGGTTTGGTTTTTTTTTCTAATCTGGCAGATGTTTTCATCATCATCATCGAATTAGAGGACAGTCGATGATGATATATGGAGACTAGACACTAAATAGCAGGAATTATGTTTGAACTATAAAATGCTTTCTATAGCACTTACAGGATATGTCTTTGGAGCTCTATGGCTGCAAATACTAAAGCTTCATATACAGGAATAATAGAGCTCTTTTTTAGATATTTATGTGAGGTTCTAAAGCTATTCAGTTTGCACTTAATGCTTAAAGCCAGACTTTTAATATACAGGACATTGTATAGTGTCTTTTCTTTCACCTATAATTATTGTGTTTTCTAACATCTCCAGGATCTAACATCATCTATTGCAAGACCTTCAGAAATTCTAAGGAATTTCTCCCTCTAAGAACATTTGTCTAATACCATTTTTTCCTACTTTGAACCAGTCTCTTCACAGAATTTCAGATCAATTTTGAACTGTATGATTCTAATCAATAAAATGAGCCTTATGAAAAAGTAATCCAATCTGTTTCTTTTAGTAAATAAAAATTCCAAAGGTGTTCAGCAGAGACAGAAGTGAAGCTAGCATCTTAAACCACATCAAGTTGAGGAAGATTTGCACTTTTTGTGGGGTCTCCTGCTTTTTCTAATTTTATGCTGTGCATCACACTGCCTGTTACAGAACGTGGTAAGTGGCATAAAAATCTTTAAAACACATTATATAGGGAAAAAATAGCCTTTAAATCAACTATCTAGTCTAATAACTGTGGTTTCATAAACACAAGCATGCTGTAGATCTATATAGTGTTATTTCTCAACTGTGGAAACTGTATCTGAAGACAATGTAATTACTACATACATGAAGAACTGCAAAAACATAAAAATAAAAGAAAAATGTACTTATCCCATGCCATGGCAAGCTTACTGAGGCTTTAAATGAATATATATATTTATAAAATTGCCTTAGACAATTCACAAGATCTGATTATGTGGCAGGATGCTCTGACAAAGGATTTGATTATATGGAGCACTGAGCTGTGGCTAGTAAATAACAACCTTCTCTATTCATGCTTCTACTTGTTACTGTTTGAAAAGTGGCACAATATTGAAAATTAGTAAGTGCCATAAACAAATCAATTATTGATGCAGGATAGTATGTATTATTTGGAAACATAAAGATAAGCCATTTTATTTCTGCTGAAACAAGGAATTTTATGCCTAGAAGTGAAATGTCGATCCTTATGCATGAGCCAGAATGGGCCAAAGTGAAAACCACAAATAGTTGTTGTATATATTAATTGAAAAACACTGTAAATTTGTATGGATGTCAGTTTCTTATTGTGTGTTTTCTGATCAGTTCTATTCAGAACTGAGAATGTGCTTGGTAATAGTTAAATTATTCAAAGTGGTCTAAATTCAAGTTTGATCCAAAATTTTAATCTTTCTAAAAATTAATTTCTAAATCTGTTTCTTCTTTAAAATGCACACTACATAAAAAACAAACAAACAAACCAACCAAACAAACAACAAGACAAGATCAAAAAACCTTCTTAGCACCTTCCTAATCATCAAACTCTAAATAAAGATTTCCATACAAATAGCATAGGCAGTGTCAGTACACTAAGGGCACTATCCTGCCTTACTGTCCCTTTCTGCCCTGCTCGCCACCCACACAGCCCAGAATCACATTTCAGCTCAGCCCAAGACCCTCAGTCCCTCACCATGAACTGACCCAGTAATGGAGCAGGGGTTGTTCAAGGAGTTGTAAGATTTGAATAGATATTAAAATAACTTGCAATATAAAGCTGTAACCCTCTCCATTAGCAGGTATGCAGGTACAATCCCCGCAGAATGGTTGGGGAATGGAGCCTGCAAAATCTGTTGACTTTAGTGGAGCAAAGACCTCCAACAATACAGAAATTATGCTGGATAAATGGAAACCTTCTGCTGTAGTGTCTCAGTATGCTTTTGCTTCATATTTACAATACTTAGTAGAAACTCATTGTAGTATTCTATCTATACTACAGAATATAGCAAAGATGCCAGTCAGCTGTTAGCACACATACTAGATGCCATAAAGACACAGAAGTGTTTTTTTCAATTAAAAACAATTCCCTTTCTGTTCTCTTCTCCAGAGAATCTTCCTTTTTTTTTATAAAAAATATAACAAATTAAATGGTAGGCTTCGGTGCCAAATCATACAAAAAGTGACTAAATTTCTAAAGGAAAAAATGTGTTAAAACAATATTTAAGAATTTTCATTCTGGAAAATTGTATTTTGCAGAAGAAACTGATATTTTTTAGAAAACGTAGTGCTAATTTTCACTATGCCCTGTTTTTCTTTACATTGCATAAAAGTAAGTTTGAAATTCTTTGCACAATTTCCTGCCATCAGTTATCTTTCTGTACTGAAACACTGGGGGGAAAAAAAAATAAATTACCCACACAGGATCACAGAACAGCCCAAGTGGGAAAGGACCTCAAAAGATCATCTGGTCCAGCCTCTTGTGGAAAAGGGAGTCTAGATGACATGATACAGCACCCTGTACATTTGCATTTTATGTAGCTGATATAATTAGAAATGCAGATTTCTGTGCTTAAAAGCCCAATTCTTGTCTTATGAATATAGGTACAGTGTAGTTAGGAGATAGTAGCATATAATTCTACTTTTACTGTTACTGATACTATGACAAAAAGTCAGAATATTGAACTTCTTACTTCAAAGAGTCAACTCATACCTTTCAAGAGAAATGGAAAACACTAGAATTATAAATAAACTAACATAAACTGAGTAGAAATTAACAGCCCTTGTAAAACTTGTTAAAATAATTTTTTTTTTCTTAGGCTGATATATAACACATCAACATTCAGTAGTCTATATAATCATCCTCAGGAATATGTTTTAACACAATTTAACACCAGAAACTACTGTGAAACATTATTAATAATCAACAATCACAGAATAAAATAGATAATTTACAGACTTTAGTTTTAAGCCAATGTCCAAATATTTGTCTCACTGAAGATTTCCTAAAAATTTAAAGTAAAAATGGTATGGTTTACAATCCAACAACCATAGAGGAAATCTCAAATAAAGCATTAATTGGAAATTCTTTATCAAGTTAATAAAGAAGAAAAATGGAGAAACCTCAAAAACCATACAGATTGTCACCCAGCTGTTAAGTATTACAATACTACTTTTTAAAACTGGAAAGAGTTTCAAAATATATGAAGAAGAAGAGTCAGAGGGATCTCGATAATTGAAATAGAAGTTAAAACTTCTCTGGCAAAAAAACTGTTCCAAAGTATATAGGTTACCCTCATCTTAAGCAAAATCATGCAATATTATATGACACATTTTTTTTAAAAAGCAGTAATGAGATGACTAATATTTTAGATAATGTTAGCCAAATAAGTATGGCTTCATTTTCAAGCTTTTAAAGAACATGTTTTTAAAACAGTGGAGGTGCATATTGATATAACAAAAATATATTTGAAATCACAACAGTTAAGAAAGTATTTTTAAGACTTTTTTTTTTTTTTAATTGTTGCTATATTTTCAGCCTAAAAATGGCATAACTGACCAAAAGTCATTAAATAATATGGCTGAAGTATTTATATTTTGAGGAAAATAAAATCTGATTAACAGGTTAGCTAAATGTATCTGGTGTCTATTCCCTGTCTGGTTGATGAGTTTAATTACTTCTTCATTTTTTCAGAGAGACTGCAGCAGCCTTTTGCAGCACTGACTAATTTTATGTTACCATTTATAAATATGTCATACAAAGAAAAGAACACATATAGTAGTTGTTTAAATCAAATGTAATAAATTGTGAGGTATTTCCATTTATGGGCTGAGTACAAGATCACATCTCTGTTAAGACATTAACACAGCATGACTTAGATGAGAATATTTCAACTGATTTATTGTATTTAAAATTAAGAATGTACGACCTACAACATACTCTCAAGCAAGACAAGAATAAGGATATCACATCTTGGTTTTCCTTAGTTGTCAAGGGTTAGGGCAGGGCTTGCCACTAGACAAATAACAGATTGCTCTCTATTAACCCCTCTCCCTTCTCTAAGGGGAAATAAATAAAAAGGAATAAGGGAGAGAGGCTTATGGATTAGAAAACTTAAACAGCTTTAATTAAAATAGTAAAACCAAAATGAAATATATATTCAAATATATGCAAAACCAGCATCAAACCCAACACCCCTGGTGGCAATTATGTCACCGTTGCCTCTGATGCTGTGGAACAGGCACTGGGGAAGTCCCAAACTAGACTCAGCAGCAGATGGGAAACAGATTCAGGAGTTGAATTCTGGAAGTGGATTCAGGAACACAGAAATTGGGATTGAAGGTGGAATGGACAGAGTCCTCCTTGGATTCTGCCATTGAAGAAGAGGCTTGACCCTTGTGATAGCTCAGCTTTATACTGAATAGGATGTATACAGGATGGAATACCTCACTGATCAGTTAAGGGTCACCTGTCTTGTCCACTCATGCCCACATGTGCATCCTTCTGCACCCCAAATCTGGCACATAAGATTTAGCGGTGATATTGGTATGCATAGGAGCAAGTATAAGCCAGAGTCTTTCTGCATATTAATCCTTAGTAGTATCTATAAATATTGAGTGTTATCACTGCTACAAGCAGACTTTGTCTGCAAAAATATGCCATGAACTTCAGAAAGTGCAGTTACTTAGCAGAGATTTAGCTGAAAAGTAAAATCACCAAAAAGAATTAATTCTTTTCTAACTCAAACCAGGACACCAGTGTAGAAAAATCTGTGGATTACTCCACAGAGAAAATAGGATTGCAAATGATCCAAGCAACAAGAGACATGAATAATCCTTAAGGACACTGCAAAGATTTTACTGAAAGATATTACAGGCCATTGGAAATAGTACACACAGCAATATGGTCAACACAGCTGAGGCTGACACACAAGCATCTCCAGGTGTTCTTCCAATGTCTTCTGAGTTCATTACCTTTTATGAGATAGGTATGGCACAAAAAGGAAATTCTTAAACCTGCCAACTAAGTATTTGTATAACTGAAGTGGCTTATTTCCTCTTGGAGTAAGACCAGTCAAGAAATAATTTATTAGACTAGAAGAAAAATACACATTTTAAAGTGATTTTCTTCATAGTCTTTGACAATTTCTCCATTTACACTGCTATCTCTCTGCCTCTATTTCCATACTCTCTATGCTAAAGATTATTCAGAATACAGATGTAGGAATATTGCAGGAAAGGTAAAGCAGAGGATTTTTCAATGGTTTCATGGTACTACTGGGAACTAATTTACTTTTAAAAAATAGCCAAAAGAAAGAGATACACAGGCTATGAGCTGCATTGAATCGGCAGATACTATTGTCTTTAAAACGAAATCCCTCAAATAAAGCAATTCTTTTCATATTCTTGTTTTGTCCCAAATTTCACAGGGACTTCCAACACCATAAACTATATGGAAGGCTGGAGAATTTAAAAAAGCAGAGAGTAGAACATGTCCGATAGAGGAAAAGAGTGAAAAACAGTTGAAATAAGAAGAGGAAAATCTAAAAATTCAGGAAAGAGCACAACGTCAGGAAAGAAAGACAACTGAAGACAAAAGAAGTTAACTAAGATAAGAGGAGACAAGAAAAATTAAAACAAATCAAGGGAAACATGAAGTTAATTATGAGCTTGGTTACCTAGCCAAGAAGCTAGAAGTAGAAAAAACAATAAATAATAAATATTCGTTGAGAACATGAAAGTTGGAGAAATTAACATACAAAAAAATGATGGCTAGTTATTTTTAGACATATGTTCAAGGCTCTGTGTGGCCATGACAGATATCTATATAATTTTAAACAGTTATTTGAGCCATGTTTCAAGAACATAAGTAAGAAATTCTTTGGAGGCTTTAAATCAAATGTGAGTAAAATACCTCAGTACTCAGTTCATTGTTGTGTACAACTGAACATAGTTTAAAAATCCCCATTAAAAAAAACAACACACAGACATAAAAAAAAAAACCTAAAAAACCCCCTAACAACAAAAAAAGAACTCTTTCCCATTTCATGATGGAATAATATAAAAAAAAATCCCATATATATATTAAAAGCTTTTGTTTTCTGATTTTACTTCATATGTTCTTTATACCATCTGTTTGTAGTGAAAGGACGAGGGGCAGTGGTTTTAAATTAGAAAGGAGTGGATTTAGATTAGAAATAAGGAGGAAGTTCTTTACCATGAGAGTGGTGGAGCACTGGAACAGGTTGCCCAGGGAGGTGGTTGAAGCCCCATTCCTGGAGGCACTCAAGGTAGGGCTTGACGAAGCTCTGAGCAACCTGCTCTAGCTGAGGATGTCCCTGCTCTCAGCAGGGGGGTTGGCCTAGATGACCTCTAGAGGTCCCTTCCAACCCAGCCATTTCTATGATTCTACATTTCATTGCAGATGCTCTGGCAGCAGATGCTGTGACGGCATCCATAAGGTTGCTTCCATAACTTACAAAACTGCATTAACACTACTACTACAAACACAAAAATGGTTCCAGAAAGTTTTTACCTCTCAGACTTTGAGAACGGAATGAGATCCAAGCCTGTTACTACTTTATAAAATTTCCTTGTAGGTTTATACACATTTAAATAAAGACTGGTTCTAGTCTGAAAATGCAAGCCTACTTATCTTTTGCATGCTTACAAATCCTAGTAGCAGATGTTGGGGAAGCACTTGAAAGGAAGGAAAAGCTTTCCATTTTTAACAGAGTGAATTTCAGAACAAAGTAAGCAACACATGGACTTTTAATGATAATGTTTGCCTACAGTAAACAGCACACTTGGTAAGTCCTGGTTTTATTTGGGCTGCATATATATAATTTCTAAAGTACATTTTACAAAATGAAGAAAATTCCAGCAAAGTACACTTGTGAATGAGTAAACAGTGTAAGGGATTAGGGAACTGACAATCCTACAGTACAGCCAGTAATGAGCCATCTAGCTGGATTCAGGAGAATGTTAATTTAATGTGGTGAGCTTCTCTCTTGTTTTCACAGTAAAAAGCAGAGGTTGTTTTGGTTTTGGTTTTTTGTTTGTTTGTTTCGGGTTTTTTTAACTTTGGATTTGAGCTCTAAACCCAAAGCATGCAGGGACTTTTAATATAGTGATTTAGCCATAATTCTTTGTATTTACCTTAGTAGAGAAGTTATGGAATACCAAATATTTCCAGAAACTGAAGTACAGCAAAGTGAGAACTATAAATATACATAAATATAAAAAAGCATTAAAATAAAAATAAATAAATAAATAGGAACAAATGTAGTGTGCATAATTCATCTATTTAGGTGCAAACAGCCTTTAATCGTACTTTAATTGACAGATGAAGGAACCCAGGAAATGCTCTGAAACAGCTGCTAATATGATCCTGGTAGAGAATATTCCAAGTACTGGAAGTTGAATAACCTTCCACGTCAGAAAAAACTGGTGCTCAAGTCATTGTCCTCTGATATGAGACTCTGTCCCTAGTCTAAGACAATTTGAATTAGAATGTACTACAAACTATAGTGACCAAGCTACTCTGGAGTAGCTCTGTCTTTCTAACAAGAACTACCTTACCCGAAGAAACTTTTTCTCATTTTTACTGTTCAGATGGTTCTCATTTCAAGCTGAAGATGTCAAAATCATAACTTTTGGATAGAAGAACTAAGAATGCTCATCACAGCAAAAGACCTTCTTTTGAAGTCAGATGTTAGTACACCACTTAGATCTTCTTCAATTCTTAGCGATATAGTACTTGAAATGAACTGTAACAATAGGAAGCATCGTGTAAATGTTTAAATCTTGCCAAAATTTTCACTTCTCTTAAAAAAAAAAAATCAAAACAACAAAATATTACTTTCACTGTTTCACTACTTTCACCAAACTAACCTCAAAATCTGGTTTTGAGTACAATTTGCAGTTGACTATCCATTCATGCCCTTACAAGGCTGACACTGAAATGCCTTTGTAAGTATTGCAGGATCAGAGGTGAACTGCATTCATACACTTCCTCCTTTGTGCATTCCACTAGTACTTCATAGAAATTATTTACATACTAAAGACAGATATGATTTTGTTGATTATGGCAAATTACACATTGATGACTCTATACATGGACAGTAATCTTTATAAGGCATTCAATCTGCTTTATTGTTGGTCCAGAAGTCCAGTTCAGGCTGATCTCCACTTGGATGAGTACACTTCAGCAAGTTTTTTTTTTTTCTCATAGCTCTGAGCATTCCTTTAGAAAGTCTGGCTATTTCCATTCTAGCAAGGCCAGAAGTGAAAAGAAGAACTTCTTACTGGTACTGCAGGCAAAGTATCGACTCCATACTTTAAATTAATTAAGGCATTTTAATGTGGTCATTAAATTTACTAGATTTGTGCCTTTGAAATTACTTTTTTTCACATCACCTTTTTCTAGTTCAACATTGTTACATATTGCTTGTGCTGTCTAATAAAGTATGAGGGAAATTTAGCTACACTTTAAAATA